>JBBBDQ010000489.1:1002500-1022500 GCA_037127315.1 Ascarosepion bandense
TAGATAGATAGATAGATAGATATTAAAAGATTTAGATAGATAGATAGATAGATAGATACATAAAAGATTTAGATAGATAGATAGATAGATAGATAGATAGATAGATAGATTTAGATAGATAGATAGATAGATAGATAGATATTAAAAGATTTAGATAGATAGATAGATATTAAAAGATTTAGATAGATAGTTAGATAGACGGATAGATAGATAAAAGATTTAGATAGATAGATAGATAGATAGATAGATAGATATTAAAAGATTTAGATAGATAGATAGATAGATAGATAGATAGATAGATAGATATTAAAAGATTTAGATAGATAGATAGATAGATAGATATTAAAAGATTTAGATAGATAGATCGATAGATAGATAAAGATTTAGATAGATAGATCGATAGATAGATAAAGATTTAGATAGATAGATCGATAGATATTAAAAAGATTTAGATAGATAGATAGATAGATATTAAAAGATTTAGATAGATAGATAGATAGATATTGGTAGATTTAGATAGATAGATAGATAGATAGATATTAAAATATTTAGATAGATAGATAGATATTGAAAGATTTAGATAGATAGATAGATAGATATTAAAATATTTAGATAGATAGGTAGTTATTAAAAGATTAAGATAGATAGATAGATAGATAGACAGATAGATATTAAAAGATTTAGATAGATAGATAGATAGATAGATAGATAGATAGATAGATATTAAAAGATTTAGATAGATAGATAGATAGATAGATAGATATTAAAAGATTTAGATAGGCAGATAGATAGATAGATAGATAGATATTAAAAGATTTAGATAGGTAGATAGATAGATAGATAGATATTAAAAGATTTAGATAGGTAGATAGATAGATAGATAGATAGATAGATAGATAGATATTAAAAGATTTAGATAGGTAGATAGATAGATAGATAGATAGATAGATAGATTAAAAGATTTAGATAGGTAGATAGATAGATAGATAGATAGATAGATAGATAGATAGATAGATAGATAGATATAGATTAGATAGATAGATAGATAGATAGATAGATAGATAGATTAGATAGATAGATAGATAGATAAAAGATAGATAGATAGATAGATAGATAGATAGATAGATAGATAGATAGATAGATATTAAAAGATTTAGATAGATATATAGATAGATAGATAGATATTAAAAGATTTAGATATATATATATATAGATAGATAGATATTAAAAGATTTAGATAGATAGATAGATAGATATTAAAAGATTTAGATAGATAGATAGATAGATAGATAGATTTATTAAAAGATTTAGATAGATAGATAGATAGATATTAAAAGATTTAGATAGATAGATAGATAGATAGATAGATAGATAGATTAAAAGATTTAGATAGATAGATAGATAGATAGATAGATAGATAGATAAAAGTTAAAAGATTTAGATAGATAGATAGATAGATAGATATTAAAAGATTTAGATAGATAGATAGATAGATAGATATTAAAAGATTTAGATAGATAGATAGATAGATAGATATTAAAAGATTTAGATAGATAGATAGATAGATATTAAAAGATTTAGATAGATAGATAGATAGATATTAAAAGATTTAGATAGATAGATAGATAGATATTAAAAGATTTAGATAGATAGATAGATAGATAGATAGATATTAAAAGATTTAGATAGATAGATAGATAGATATTAAAAGATATAGATAGATAGATAGATAGATAGATAGATAGATAGATATTAAAAGATTTAGATAGATAGATAGATAGATAGATAGATAGATAGATAGATAGATGTGAATGGAGTGTGCTAGATAAAAAGAAGGCATGAACCTGTTCATACTTTATACTCATCAATCGGTAGTTAGCTTACCCTGAACTTTTTACGGATTACATGAAGAATCATTTTTTGCTAACTTATTGCAAAAATCTATCAAACTTCTTTCCACAGATTTTGTCAATTTTAACCAATTTTTGATCGAAGGCTACAGACTAATATGCATACAACTCGACTTCTTTAGCATATCATCTTCTTTCGTTTAAGGATGTGCGTCGTGGTGCAGTGGATATCGGCTCGGAACGAGAAATCACGAAGCCGTGTCCGAATTCCAGTAGAATTCCTTGCAAATACGCGCAAATAAACTTGGGAAAGGGATTAATCCGTCTCTTCCTTCCAGTTATGGGTTAAATAACTCGACTTCTCTAGCATATCATCTACTCTCATTAAAATAATACGTAAAACAAATGATATTAAATTAGTTACTGATTAAGAGTTTTAAAAAAAATTTAAATTTTAAATGTTATTTAATTATGTATATACTAACAGTATAGCCCGGCGTTGCTCGGGTGTAATAAAAGCTTTAAAACTAATCCATGGTCCTGGAGCTCAGACTCAGCCTAAAGAATATTTGAAATAATAAAATATTTGCGACAATTTAACAATCGCACCTAGTATATATATATATATATATATATATATATATATATATATATATATATACTAGCAATATAGCACGGCGTTGCTCGGGTGTAATGAAAGCTTTAAAACTAATCCATGGTCCTGGAGCTCAGACTCTTTGGACGTTGGCGCGAAAGACTAAAAAGCAATAGTTGTTTCCAGTTAAAACAAAACCGTAGACTGAAAGAAAAATGAATGGATGTAAGTCAAATTTTGATTTCCTGGTATCGATATCAAATTTTCTACACTGTTGTAAGAACTGCAACCTTCAAACTTCTGAATATCGTTTCTTATGTCTTTCTCTATGAGTGTATCAAATTTGATTAAAATCGGACCACTCCTTCTATAACCCGATTTTTTCGATTATCGATTTTCGATATTTATCGGGGGTACTTCGACACAAAACCTAGCTAAGAACACTCGCAGATGCTTATTGTACAACTGTGTACACTTTCAAGAAAATTGGTTTAGCCGTTTCGGAGTCTATAGGCAACGGACACGCACACACACATACACACACACATAGAAAGTTCCATTTATAAGTAAGTTTAGATCTCTTTGCGGATGTTCTTTGTGGTGTAGTGGATATCGGCACCGATGAAGAAATCGAAGAGCCGAGTTCGAATCTCAGTTAAATTCGATGCATTCCCTACTTGAGAAACGTATTAATCCGTCACTTCCCCTCAACTATGGGTGAAATAACAGGATTGATTTACTTTGTTTGACAACCCGTTTACCTTGGAAAGTAATAACAACCCACTGAAGGAAAATCTTTTACCCATTCAGTCATGCCTCTTTCGAGACATGATCCCCTAAAGCGTGCATCATGTATGGCATTTAACTGACTGACTGAATATAATAGTTGGAAACATAATTAAAACTTCTACTGGGCATAAAGTGGGGGATCGGTTTTCTATTGTTATAAAGTAATAAACTGATCCTTCCACTAATTATACATAATATAATAAAGTTATATAATCTATCTCTTCTCCCCCAAGCTATGAGTTAAAATGGCAGTTCAGAATGGGTTCTATAGCCTTGGCTGGCAACCAGTCTACTGCAGAAAGCAATGGCAACCTACTGCGAGATAATCTTCTGCCCAGTCAGTCATGTTTCTTTCAAGACATGATCGCCCAAGCGTGTATCACGTATGGCACTTAACTGACTTACTGAATGTAATAGTTGGAAATATAATTAAAACAGCTACTGAGCATAAAGTGGGGGGTCAATTTTCTATTGTTATTAAGTAATAATCTGATCCCCCACTAATAATAATATAATAATGTATTATAATCTGTGTCTTCTTCTTCCAGGTATGAGTTAAATGGCAAGACAGATTGGGTTCTATTGTCTTGGTCGGCAACCAGTGATGAGTTAAATGGCAGTACAGATTGGGTTCTATAGCCTTGGCTGGCAACCAGTCTACTGCAGAAAGCAATGGCAACCTACTGCAAACCTACTGCAGCATAATCTTCTGCCCAGTTAGTCATGTCTCTTTCTTTGCCAAAGTGTTTATCACGTATGGCGCTTAACTAACTGACTGAATATAATAGTTGGAAATATAAATAAAACGCCTACTTGACATAAAGTGAGGGTTCAATTTTCTATTGTTATGAAGTAATAAACTGATCCCCCATTAATGATACTTAATATAATAATGTAAAATAATATATCACTTCTCCTTCCAGCTATGAGTTAAATAGCAGGACAAATTGGGTTCTATAGCCATGTCTGGCAACCAGTCTACCGCAGAAAGCAATGGCAACCTACTGCGGGATACTCTTCTGTCCAGTCAGTCATGTCTCGAAAGAGACATGATCGCCCAAGCATGTATCACGTATGGCACTTAACTGACTGACTGAATATAATAGTGGAAATCATGATTGAGGTTTCTACTGGGCATAAAGTGAGGGATCCATTTTATATTGTTATGAAGTAATAAACTGATCCCCCACTAATTACTACTTAACAATATAATACATTTCTTTTCCCTCTAGCTATGAGTTAAATAACAGGACAGATTGGGTTCTATAGCCTTGGCTGGCAACCAGTCTACCGCAGAAAGCAATGGTAACCTACTACGGGATAATCTTCTACCCAGTAAGTCATGTTTCTTTCAAGACATGATCGCCCAAGCGATGACTGAATATAATAGTTGGAAATATAATTAAAACAGCGACTGAGCATAAAGTGGGGGGTCGATTTTCTATTGTTATTAAGTAATAATCTGATCCCCCACTAATAATACTTAATATAATAATGTATTATAATCTGTCTCTTCTTCCAGGTATGAGTTAAATGGCAGTACAGATTGGGTTCTATAGCCTTGGCTGGCAACCAGTCTACTGCAGAAAGCAATGGCAACCTACTGCAAACCTACTGCAGCATAATCTTCTGCCCAGTTAGTCATGTCTCTTTCTTTGCCAAAGTGTTTATCACGTATGGCATTTAACTCACTGACTGAATATAATAGTTGGAAATATAAATAAAACGCCTACTGGACATAAAGTGAGGGATCAGTTTTCTATTGTTATGAAGTAATAAACCGATCCCCCATTAATGATACTTAATATAATAATGTAAAATAATCTATCACTTCTCCTGTGATGAGTTAAATAGCAGGACAGATTGGGTTCTATAGCCTTGGTTGGCAACCAGTCTACCGCAGGAAGCAATGGCAACCTACTGCGGGATAATCTTCTGCCCAGTCAGTCATGTCTCTTTCGAGACATGATCGCGCCAAGCGTGTATCACGTATGGCACTTAACTAACTGACTGATATCCATCTAATAGTATTATATCAATGATATTATATTACTATAAATTATAATTCCCTATTTTCTGTAAACACCCTTTTTAACTTTGAGATTTTTTTTCCCTTTTAAATTCCCATATCAACTCAATTCATATTTCTTTCCTCTTGATAAACATCATTTATTTATTCACGGATATCCATTTATAAATTTCTAATAACTATCTATTAATTTAATGATAGCGGCTCTTCCTAGTACGTTGAAGGTGTTAATTAATTTTTTTTCCCCCAGAAGATTCTGAACACGCTGATAAGAAAATGAAAAATAACCAAACAGTTGGATCCTTTTTACGAATTCCCTACTAAATAACATATTCTGATAAAAGATAGTAATCAATTTATCATATTAAAAAACTGAACACAGGGATATAAAATAATTGAATGATACGCAATTAGAAAATCTTTAGATATTTGCTTTATATATATATATATATACTAGCAACATAACCCGGCCTTGCCTGTGGAACTCAGAACATTTTTAATTAGATGATTTCTAACAGGAGATGGAAAGTGCGACACGGAGATCCGAAGGCGAATTGGCATGGCAAAGGACGCGTTCCAGACGCTGAGTAAAGTACTAACACACAGGAAAATTTCACTAGAAACAAAGAAAAAAGTGCTGGATTGATATGTGATGTCAGTTCTTCAATACGGCTGTGAATGCTAGACAATATCATCGAAAATGAGGACAAAACTGGAAGCGGCCGAAATGTGGTTCTACAGAAGGATGCTACGGATATCGTGGACTGAGCATACAAGCAACGACGAGGTGTTAGAAAGAATGGCAACAAAAAGGAAATTGATGCTGAGCATCAGGAAGAGACAACTGAAGTTCCTGGGACACGCAATGAGGAAGGAGAGCCTGGAGAACCTGATACTGACTGGACAGATAGAAAGAAGGAGAGACAGAGGATTTGCAGGGCCTGATCAGGTGGATGACGGAACGGGGGTTGCCAGGAGCAACAGGAACAAACATACTAAGAGCCACAAGGGATAGGGAGACGTGGAGATCCATGATCGCCAACGTCCTGAAGGGACAGGGCACATAGAAGAAGAAGAAGAATGCTGCGTGTTGCGATTACCAAGCACTTGTAATCTCCGCCTCACTTTAATACTCAGTATATATATATATATATATATATATATATATATATATATATATATATATATATATCTAAGTGATCCGAGTTCGAATTCCAGTTGAATACCCTGCATTCACTTAAGCACTGAAAAGGTATTAATCCGTCCCTTCCCTCCAGCTATGAGTTAAATAACAGGGTAGGACTTGGGGACCCTACCATTAAAAACAAATCCCAATGAATCTTGATACTCGAAAAGAAAAAAGTATTACTAGACACAAAACTTATATAAAAACAACAATAAACTGTTGGAAGAAAAATGTATTACCAGCAATAAATAAATAAAAAATTCAGTTGGCAATAAATGACCCGCCGAGGTTGATATGCCATAAAACAAAACAACGAACCAACCAATCATTTTAACAGATATATGAACCAAAATTGCACAAAAGTATCTTGAAATACTAATGAGTAGATTTATGTCATCAATCCCTATTGGCTTCAACCACGGCATCTAAACAATTTTGGAATCTCCTGCATCTCATATGGACGGTCTCCTTGCTTATGTTGGTGAATGGTGTTAAAAGGGGTTTTGCTAGTTTCAAGCTAAAAGTTGTTGTTTTTCACTGGTTTTACTGATAAAATGTATTCCGGCAAGCAGCTTTTTATCGTAAAGTGCTCGATATCAGAGAGGAGATAGAACGTTGATAAGTACAAAGAGTTTATCTCTTTAACTGAGCAGATTCATGCCGACTTCGGAGTTCCATGAGGACACCGTCATGATATATATATATATAAAATTATATAAAAAATTGTTTAAAAATTGTTAAAACATTCCATTAAAAAAAAACTATTTTTTTTTTGTTGTTTTGCGTAAAACTGAGTTCAGCAGTGAATGGCTCTCACTAAGCCGGTAATGGCTGACAAAAAGAGCGAGAAGTCCGATGTTTTTCTGGTCGTTAACATAAAAAAAGGTCGGTTTCTTCAATATCTAATTGCTGGTTTGAGTTCAGCATCTACATTTGCGCTGAAATAAGACTATTTTGGAAAAAATTTGAAGGGATATTAGCCTTCGGGTTCTAAAACGAAAATTTACCCCCTTTTTTTTACATATTTTGTTCTTGTTTGAAAAAACACTTTTTCTAAAAAATATATTTCTTTGTTTCAAAATTACGGGGAAAAATTTTCACATTTTTTTTGCTGTTGACCAAATGCATTTTTAAAAGGTCGGAATAAAAATTAAATATAAAGCCCATTGTTTTCTGCGGTAGACTGGTTGCCAGTCAAGACTATAGAACCCAATCTGTTCTATTATTTAGCCCATAACTGGAGAGAAGAGACGGATTAATAAATTTCCCAAGGGTAATTGCGCGTAAGTGAATGAAAGGAATTCAACTGGAATTCAAAATCGGCTCCGAGATTTGTCGTTCCGAGTCGATATCCACTGCACCACAAGGTAATGCCAAAATCGACCAGTACAAAAATTTCAATATATGGGAAGTGTTCTAACGATATGCGTGACTGAAATCAGAAGACGTATTGGGAGAGCGAAAGATGCCTTGCAAACGCCAAGCAGAGTATTAAGAGTTAGAAAAACTTCGTTAGAAACAAAGAAAAGAGTACTAAGCTGTTACGTGATAGGTGTCTTCCTATATGGCAGCAATTGCTGGACAATCTCCTCGAATATGAAGAAGACACTTGAAGCAACAGAAATGTGGCTTAACAGAAGAATACTGAGGCACCACGATCCGAATATGTTTGAAATGACGAGGTTTGACATGTGTAATTTGATTTCTGTGACGTAATCTAGCAACCATCTTAGATCTTAGATGTTTTACAGAGCAAATGTAAACAATCGGATACGTTGGCTAAAATGTTGAAAAGGTAAAAACTGCTGAACTTAAACTAAAAAAAGTATGTGTCGACCTGGCTTCCCTAGATATGTGTCCCTAGAAAGTTTGAATGGCGTAGCTTAAAAAATGTAGGCGTGCATAGGGAACAATCACACACAGACGCACAGATTGCCTATATATATATATATATATATATATATATATATATATATATATATATATATATACAGGAGGTGGACAAAATTATGTAAACGCCTAGTACCATAATAGTATAATTTGAAAAAACCTGTGTATTTTTATGTCTGTTGATTAGTAATAGTTTGTTGATTAGTAGTACGTTATATTTTGCTAAAATTATTGCTTTTTTACGGATATTATTTAAATAAGTTTATTAAAATCAACAGTGAGGACTATTTAAAAATTTTAAGTGAACAACTTCATCCTATCATTCAGGAACTATTTCCTGAAGGAAATTCTATCTTTCGCGATGTTTATACATCCATTCATACTGTTAAAGTTGTAGCTGAATGACACGTGCAATATTCGAGTGAAGAAGAACATCTCATCTGGGCACCACAGTCGCCAGATCTCACCATCATTGGACAACTCTGGTTCATTTTAGAAAAAACAAGTGAGGAGTCGATGTCTTCTACCATCATCAATAAGAGAATTGGAGACAGTTATAACTGAAGATTGGATAGAATTCCATTAAAAAACATTTCAAACTTTGTACAACTCGATCCCACGCGCAATTCAAGCTGTAATTACTTCCAAAGGCGATCATGCAATAAACTGAAATAAGTTTTCTTGAAATATCAAGGTGTTTCTATTATTTTGTCCATCAACTATATATGGCTTCCCTGTGTCTCTTCTATAAATACTTTCACGGCTTCGGCTCCGATGAACTTAGATCACTGGTGCCCCCTAAATACGAATTTGAACGAGATACTAGATTAGCAACTAGATCCCACCCTTTTATAGTGAAACCGATAAAATGCAGCCGTAACTTCTACTCCAACAGTTTCTTTCCTCGCACTTCCCGACTGTGGAATTCTCTTCCACACGATTGCTTCCCCGATGGCTACAATCTCCAGGAGTTTAAATGTAAGGTCAATGGACACCTCCTAACACACTAACCTGCTCCCATTCTATCAAACACTCTTCCCATCTGCCCAACCCTCATCCTCGCCATCCTTACTCATCTGTCACCTTCCTCCTGACATTCCCTGTCTAACCACTCCTTCTCTTTACCTTCCCCTATGTAGCCCCATGCGCAATAGTGGCAGTGGAATGCCTTGCTTGGGGTGAGATGATTAAAAAAAAAAAAATATATATATATATATATATATATATATATATACATTACCAGCAATAATTATAAGGCCATTCCAGTGTCTTAAAAAATGATGTATTTCACACTATCTTTTAGTATTTATTGCCAAGTGAATAATTGTAAATGGAAATAAAAAATATATATAGTCATCAGCAGACAAAAGCGTTACTTTCACAGTTCATCAGTTAGCTTAGACATCCAATTACTTTTAACCAGAATTGAAACCCGACCGCACTGACGTCAGTCGGCGTTTCTACGTCTGACACCAATAGCCTCTCAGTAAACGGAGGCAGACTTTTCAGTGTATGATGTATCATGCACCAGTAGTCAGTATATATATATATATATATATATATATATATATATATATATATATATATATATATATATATATATATATTAGAAATTGTGTAAACTGATGAGTTGGCAGTCCATTGTTTGTAGTGATATATTTATTAAGAGTGTTCGATTCTTAGTGGGAGCATTATATATGGTAATGTTTTTATGATGAGTTTATCAGTTTTAATCAAATTTGATACACTCATAGACAAAGACTTAAGAAACGATATTCAGAAGTTTTAAAGTTGCAGTTCTTACAATAGTGCAGAAAATCGATAATATAAACATATAAAAAGCAAGATGTTTGTGTGTGTGTGTCTGTTTATCTGTCTGTATGTCCTTTATAGAAATCCGCAATTTTTATCCGATTCTCACCAAACTTCCCACTTCACACAAATATTTTTTAGGCTGAGTCCGAGCTCCAGGACCATAGATTAGTTTTAAAGCTTTCATTACACACTAGCAACGCCGGGCTATACTGTTAGTATATATATATATATATATATATATATATATATATATATGAAATGCATACGTTTTCTGAGTTTTTAGATATTTGTTTCACGTGGCAGATTAAGAGCTGTAATTTATAAGTTTGCCAGGAAATAATAAGAAAAAATAAAAACATTAAATAAAATATTGTGTCATTTTCTCATTTCAATTGTGTCAGGAGCAATTACAATTCAGAAATTCATTGGCGGAAATCGAATGAAAATAATTTCAAAATTAATTACACTACTTCACAACAAGCACTGAAATCCACTCGACACAGATGATCTCTCTCCCACCTTCTCTCTAACTTTGCATCTCTCTCTTTCTCTCTCTCCCTCCCTCTCTCACTCACTCTCTCTCTCTCTCTCTCTCTCTCTATCTATATATATATTTATGATTGGAAATTTGTCTGTGTGTCCGTTACCTATAGACTCCGAAACGGCTGAACCGATTTTCTTGAAAATGTACACAGTTCTACTATAAGCGTCTGCGAGTGTTCTTAGCTAGGTTTTGTGTCGAGGTATCCCCGATAAATATCGAAAATCGATAATCGAAAAAATCGGGTTATAGAAGGAGTGGTCCGATTTTAATCAAATTTGATACACTCAAAGACTAAGACATAAGAAACGATATTCAAAAGTTTCTAGGTTGCAGTTCTTACAATAATGCAGGAAATCGATAATATATATATACAAGGCAAGATGTTTGTGTGTGTGTCTGTTTATCTGCCTGTATGTCTGTATTTTTTCAGCCCTTTTATTTGAGTTTTGCTTCGCATTTGGCTCTAAGTAGTTATAATTGTAGTTCTTAGTCTCAGCCATGATACCATTTACTCAGAGGACTTATTTAGCCTTCAAATTTCAGTTTATGATGAAAAAAACTTATTTGATATCGATACCAGGAAACCATTCATTTTTCTTTCAGTCTACGGTTTCGCTTTAACTGGAAACTAAGCTCCAGGACCATGGATTAGTTTTAAAGCTTTCATTACACCCGAGCAACGCCGGGATATACTGCTAGTATATATATATATATATATATATATATATATATATATATGCCACTCTCTCTGCTTATCCTTCTGTCTGTCTTTGTCTCTGTTTCTGTCTCTCTTTTTGTATATGTATCGGATTTATTATAAAATTCTGGACCCGACAAAAAAGCAAGAAAATAATTATGAATAATTGAAATTTAGAAGTAGGAAACTGATTACTGGCATTTTCACAGGGAGTATTTCTGTCAGATCATATATATATATATATATATATATAGTGAAAAGCCACGGGATATTAAAATGAAGGGAATTCGACCGGTTTATTTGAAATTTTTTATTATGTGTGTTAGTCTTTGCACTACACATGAAGAAATTTTAAAAACTAAAATATTCTGTTAATCTTTTGAAATGATTTGTGAGCGTCTTTGTGGTTACCAACATTGTGTTTACAGATACGTAATTTAGAATAAAGCTCATTTCGTTTTTTTGCCTTGATAAAGTCCATCACAGGACGAAACGCGTAGGCGATTTAAAATACTGTTTTCCCCTTGTCTTCATTTTATTTAACCATCCTGTCCTGAATCTCAGATCATAAGTGAGTATATATATATATATATATATATATATATATATATATATATATATATATATATATATATTCCGATTCTGATTTCTCATTTTCTCTACCCCACTTACCTCTCACAAAAAGATTTACCAATATGAGGAAAAGAATTTTCCATCTCCCTTCATGATGAGGCATTCTCCTTTCAATGTCAAAACAAATTATACATTTTATAGCAGATAATTTGCACATGTTCTAAATTATAATTTATAATAAATATTCAATATTGAGCACTGTTTTAAATTATTGTTTTGAACGTTGTTAATATTTTCTTTGTTCCTTATTCACTATATATATATATATATATATATATATATATATATATATATATATGTGTGTGTGTGTGTGTGTGTTATTAATCCAAAAGGATGATCAGATAGGTAAATCCCAATAACCTGATCCTAATTAATATTAATTTCCTTAATTTTAATATTGATCAAGATGGAGGACTGAATGCAATTATTATATTCTAATTACAGAGCCAAATGTAAAATAAAACAAAATTTCGATATTTAAATTGGTTGATTAGCCATTCCTACGAGGACTTCCGTAGAAATGCCTATTCAACGAATGTAAACATCGAAATTTTGTTTTATTTTATATATATATATATATATATATATATATAATCCGCATCTTATAAGAAGGCAGACATTTTATATATATATATATATATATATATATATATATATATATATATATATTAGCGAAATTAACGAAGATTAACTAAATGGTTATAAACAAACCGACAATTTGAAATAATGTTCAAACAAATAATTCAAATATATATATATATATATATATATATATATATATATATATATAGATAGATAGATAGATAGATAAAGAGAGAGGGAGAGAGAGAGAGAGAGCGACGGCATTTCTCACTGTCAGCTCTCTGCCTTAGGTCAGAGGGCGTTCTCTGCTTCAGAGCAGAGAGCAATAACCCAGTCGTGGTTCCGCCGAAGGGTAGAAACACGACTGGGCAAAAATAGACAGGTATTTTTGGCCGGGCCATATAGCCCGGAAGTTCCCACTCATAACTGACCATGTGTCACATGTTGCCGTTCGTGGGAGGGACAACTAAATGTAGTGATTGTCAAAGGTAGCGGTAAATCAGTTATAAAGAGTGGTTGTCGAAGAGAGTTATTAAGGAGTCAAGTGGTCAGTAAGGATATAGACTCATTACCCGGATATAGACTCATTACCCGGACATACTTCATTAAAAGATTGTATACATTGTTTCTACTAATAGTGTTCCTAGTATTCCTGAATTGACTAACCAGTGTTCCAGTTTGTATATTTTTGTTCAATATAACTTACATTTTTATGTCCATATCTGCTTTTGTTATTCATTATTTTGTGTGGTTTCTCAACAAGAATCCATAACACTAGTTTACATGCACGAATCTTTTACAATTTGATATTTTCACCCTATAATACTTTCACGGCATCTGCTCCGATGAACTTAGATCACTGGTGACCCCTAGGTTCGAATTTGCACGAGATACTAGATTAGCAACTAGATCCCACCCTTTTACAGTGAAACTTATAAAATGCAACCGCAACTTCTACCCCTCCCCACACCCGGAACCTACAACTAGCAGAATCTCTTACTGCTTTCAAAGGGCGGACTGGGAGGCATTACGAGATTTTTTTGTGCAACGTCCCTTGGAAGAAAGTGTTTAGTCTCCCTTTTGAAGATTGCGCTTCTGAGGTCTTCTCCTGGGTGAAAGCTAGCATCGATGCTTTCATCCCACTATAAAATTTATTCGTCCCCTGTCTTTCGGCTGTCATAGACCACAGGAATCTCTACTTCCAGCTTTATCAGAGTCACTCGTTTGACCATCTGCTCGTAATGAGTGTAAAAGGATCCTCAATAAACCTGAGCTGTTGTTTGCTGACGAAATGAAGCAGCGTATAGCAGCGCGCAAGCTCGGCTCCAAAGACTACTCGCGGCTCTGCAAAAGTGTGCTAGACACCAGCAAATCTTCTATCCCTTCTTTAATTAATAAACATGAGGTCCTCACAGCTGCAATGGACAAGACTGAGTGCTTTGCTCGCAGATTCTTCTCCAACTCTTCACCTAATTCGTCTGGAATATACGCACCCTACTTCCCACCAAGAACATAGGCTCAACTGAGCGGCGAGTCTCTAGAATAATTCCAAAACTTGATCCCCCATTAGGCGAGCAGAGATGACAGAATCCCAGTCATCGTCTTAAAAAATAATACCCTGAACTCTCCTCTATCCTCTGCAAACTCTCCAACTACTATCTTTCTGGTTATTGCTTTTCCGCCTGCTGGAAAACCTCATCCGTGGTTCCTGTTTCTAAGAACTGGGAATAACCCTCCAATTATCGCCCTATCACCCTCTTGCCGATTTCTGGTGAAGTGTTCGAGGCCATCACCACAATGCTGAAGTGGTTCAACATTACATAGCCCACTGCTTATTCTCTTACAAACAGTATGGCTACTGCTTCTACCGACCATCACTGAATACGTATACCAGACTCTTGATAAGAACGGCCAAGCTCGAGCTGTTGCCTTGGGTATCTCCAAAGCATTTGACAGGGTCGATCCGCAGGCCTTCTTCGCAAGCAACAGGGCTATGGCATATGTGGACGCATGTTTGACCTAATCAAATCGTTTCTAACAAATCGAGTAAAAAATGTTGTACTGAACGGGGATGATTCTAAATACTGTCATACAAACGCGGGTGTCGCTTAAGGTTCTACCCGTTTTTTCTGATTTTCATCAAGGATCTCCCTGATGTAAAACAGATCCCAAGTAATAGGTATCTACGCTGACGATACCACAATTTACGCCAGCCTCGCTAAGAAATCTGCCGAGGCTGACAAAACATACTGATAAATCCCGAAAAGGAATACAGTATAAAATGGCACCTACCCGTGTGAACTTACTCAAGCTCACCCGACTGGCAACAAGATCCCACCAATTGTCACCACAACTTCTGCTTTTACAGCTTCTGTTCTCGCACTTTCCACTTGTTGAAATCCCTTCCGTATCCTTGTTTTCGCTGATAGTCGCCAAGAGGTTAAATGCAACGTCAACCGTCATATCTTATCTCTTTGACTCCCATCCGTCTTCTCACTTTACACTTTCCTCTCACGCAGCTCTCTTTACATCAACATACCCGTCTTTCTTTTACTCATTCACCGACACCTACTGTGACCTGTACTCCTGTCTCTTTACTATGAAACACTGTGCACACTAGTGGCAGCAATGCCTTGCTTGGGTCGAGACGATTATAAAAAAATATGGTATAAATACAACAGAGGAGGCGGCTGGCTGTATGTCGGTGAAAAAATCAATAATGACGAAGAAACTAGCCGCTAAGAATTAATATATTAAGCCATATTTTTTTTTTTTTTTTTTTTTAATCATCTCACCCCAGGCAAGGCATTCCATTGCCACTATTGCGCATGGGGCTACATAGGGGAAGGTAAAGAGAAGGAGTGGATAGACATAGGGAATGTCAGGAGAAAGGTGATAAATGAGTAAGGATAGCGAGGATGAGTGTCGGGCAGATGGGAAGAGTGTTTGATAGAATGGGAGCAGGTTAGTGTGTTAGGAGGTGTCTATTGACCTTACATTTAAACTCCTGGAGATTGTAGCCGTCGGGGAAGCAATCTTTTGGAAGAGAATTCCACAGTCGGGAAGTGCGAGGAAAGAAACTGTTGGAGTAGAAGTTACGGCTGCATTTTATCGATTTCACTGTAAAAGGGTGGGATCTAGTTGCTAATCTAGTATCTCGTGCAAATTCGTATTTAGGGGGCACCAGTGATCTAAGTTCATCGGAGCAGAAGCCGTGAAAGTATTTATAGAAGAGACACAGCGAAGCCACGTCTCGCCGGTGGGAGAGAGACTGCAGGCGGTCTGCCAAGTCGGTATCTATCACATTATATTTTTTGTTATATTCGCCGAAAGGCTTGTATTTTGGTTGACATCAGAAGCGCGTGTAACAATTTACAACTAGTAGTATAGCCCGGCGTTGCTCGGGTTTAATGAAAATTTTAAAACTAATCCATGGTCCTGGATTTCAGACTCTTTGGACGTTGGCACGAAAGACTAAAAAGAAATAGTTGTTTCCAGTTAAGACGAAACCGTAGACTGAAAGAAAAATGAATGGATGGAAATCAAATTTTGATTTCCTGGTGTCGATATCAAATAAGTTTTTTCGTCGTAAACTGAATTTTGAAGGCTAAATAAATCCTCTGAGTAAATGGTATCATGGCTGAGACTAAGAACTACAATTATACCTACTTAGAGCCAAACCCGAAGCAAAAACTAAAATAAAAGGACTGAAAAAAATACAGACATACAGGCAAGCATCTTGCCTTATATATATATATATATATATTAAAAATGATCGATTTTCTGCACTATTGTAAGAACTGTAACCTTGAAACCTCTGAATATCGTTTCTTATGTCTTTGTCTATGAATGTATCAAATTTGATTAAAATTAGACCACTCCTTCTATTACCCGATTTTTTCGATTAACGATTTTCGATATTTATCGGGGGTACCTTGACACAAAACCTAGCTAAGATCACTCGCAGATGCTTATCGTACAACTGTGTAAATTTTCAAGAAAATCGGTTGAGCCGTTTCGGTGTCTATAGGTAACGGACACACACACACACACATACACACATACAAAGTTCCATTTATAAATAAGTTTAGATCAACAATTTTTTTCAATGATTCGATTAGCTGATCAGTTGATCAAGTTCTTTCGTCTCTTTGATCAACGAAATCCGAGCAATCTTGTTTCTTATACGCCATCAATTATGTTTTTCGCTCGAATTAGTCGTATGTTTAATCGTTGGCACATAATTATCAACTCACAGCAAGAAAACCATTTTTTATCGTGTAAAGAAAACAAATGAATTTAAAATAAAAAAAGCTTTCAGTCGATCTCATCGTTATCAGAACGAACAGAAAAGGGCCCGATATCTGAGTAAATCACATTAACGAATGAGCCTAATTTTATTTTACAACCATCAAAATAAAAACAGAAAATAATCTGATCTGACAAACCGGATGTATAATAAAGAAATGTTCTTAAATTTTTCCGTCAGTTTGTTTTAAAGTTTCGGCATTGATAAAAAAATGTAAATTAAAAAAATATCAGTTCTAATTTAGCACTTTGAATTTCGATGTAAAAAAATAAATAAACTTTTCCGTTACACCCAATGGGGTGTAGGGCAGCGTTTTTACTGTTTCCGTAACAAACTGTTTTCTATGGAGCAGGGTTGTTATCTCTGCGCCCAACCCTGGAGGACCGGTGTAACATACTTGGTTCTTACGTTTACAGAACCTAGGTAGTCCCAAACGGTTACCCATCTAAGTACTGACCTGGTTCGATGTTGCTTGACTTAGGTGATCGGACGAGAACCGGTGTATTCAACACGATATAGCCGTAGACAAATAAACTTTTCCTTACACCCAATGGGGTGTAGGGCAGCGTTTTTGCTGTTTCCGTTACAAACTGTTTTTTATGGGGCAGGGTTGTTAGCCCTGCGCCCAACCCCCAAACCTGGAGGAAGGTGATTTTCTAAGCGTAGCTTAGACGTGACACACGGCCGAAAGTAGTGGGTACCCAGTGAGGATCGAACTCACTACTCAGTTATAATGATTCTAGCGAAACGAGCTTGTTAACCATTACACCAGGCCGAGGTGCCCGAATTTCGAAGTATTTACCTAAAAAACGCCAGAAAATACATCTTTTTGCCAAAATATCCAAGGGTTAAATATCAGGGTAAACAGATTTTGTCTGCAGATGTTGGTTTTATCATCGGCGTACATGGCAATATCAATGCTGAGATTTACAAAAGGCTTCTTCAGCAGTATGTGGTACCAAGATTACACCATAATCTTTATGAATCTCCTATTTTCATGCATGACAATGCACCTTGCCACAAGGCACAGAAGGTTATGGCTTTATTTGTAAGAAGAAGGAATGGCCCTAATGAAGTGGCCAGCCCAGAGCCCCGATCTGAATCCAAAAGAAAATGTTTGGAAGATAATTGGAGAAAGGGTTCAGAAAAGAAACCCGAAAAACCATGATCACCTATGGGAGTTATTAAAGGACGAATGGGAGGGAAATACTGCTGATTTCTGCAAGAAATTAATTAGGTTATGTGGTCGACGATACAGAGAAGTTATTGAAAATAAAGGGATATTTACCAAATATTAAAATTTGTTGATATTTTGTTCACAATCAAGTATTAACAAGATCGTTCCTTAACTTTTATCAAGTAGCTTATTTCCTTTGTTCCATTTAATCTTTATTTAAAAAAAAAAACTATTATGTAAATTTTTACAACATTGTATAATATTTATGCATTACACCCTAATTATTATTTGGTAAAAATTTCATTGCTAATAATGCATTACTTTTTAAGTAATACATATATTTATGCCTTTTTTGTTTCTGTTCCTTATATTATGGCCGCTACTATATATAGCCTTTGAAATTTGAAAAGAAATCCCTCGATTGGCGATCGAGAGCGAGGGAAAATTTACTCGCTCCCAAATCATTTTACTCGACCGACTTCATTTTTTAAATAGTCGCCTTGCGTAAACAGAGAGCGAATCGCTTACGGAAAGCAAAAAATGAAATATTAATTAAAATTTCGAACATGTCAGAAAGGATTTAAAAAGTTTTTGAAAATAATGAGAACAAAATTTGATCTTTCCTCTTAATAACAGCATAAACATTTTAATGATAACATTTTGTTTTTAGGAGCGTCATATGCTGTTTCTGGGCAATTGAATGGAGGTACCTCAATTCGTAGATTCTTTCTTCTGTCTGACTACAACCTCCATCTCAAAGATGATAAAAATAAATTTGATTTTCTGAACAATTCTCAAAAAAATAACTTGTATAATATATATACATATATACATATATATATATTTATATTTATATTTATACATATACATATACATATATATAAATACATATTCATATATATATACATATATTTATATTTATACATATACATATATATGTACATATATATACATATACATATATATATACATACATATATATATATACATATATATCTATACACATAGAAACATATATATATACATATATATCTATACACATATAGAAACATATATATATACATATATATATACATATATACATATATACATATATATATACACACATATATACACATATATACACATATATATACACATATATATATACATATATATACATATATTTATACACATATGTATATATACATATATATATGTATATATGTATATATATACATATATATATACATATACATATATATATATATATACATATACATATATATGTATACATATATATATATACACATATACATATATATATACAAATATATACATATCCTTAAATATTGGAGTATATAGATCTATCTATCGCCCGGTTCACACTCCACCCACATCTATTGAACAGGTGTAGAGGCTCATCCCTTGTTCTCTGTTTAGGATGTAGTTTCCGGCTTTCTCTTTTCCAGTCTTCTCACTTTTTTTCAATTGGAGTAGATACATCTATCTATCGCCCGGCTCACACTCCACCCACGTCTGTTGAACAGGTTAAGAGGCTCATCCCTTGTTCCCTGTTTAGGATGTGGTTTCCGGCTTTCTCTTTTCCAATCTTCTCACTATTACGTAGCCCCCTGCACATCAGTGGTGTTGCCGCTTTGCTCGGGGTGATACGATTAAAAAACATATATATATATAATCAAATATATATATCTAATCATCGTGCTCAACAAGAGCAAGACTTCAATACCCCCACTAATCAATGAATTTGAAGTTCTCACCTCCCCAGCAGACAAGGCTGAATGCTTTGCCCGTAGATTCTCCACCAATTTGACACTGGACTCGTTATGAATACCTACACTCGACTTCCCACCCAGAACTAAGGCTCAACTAAATGAACGCCCACATTTCACCCTCGCTGGTCG
>JBBBDQ010000489.1:1027500-1057500 GCA_037127315.1 Ascarosepion bandense
TCGTTTCTCTCTACCTTTGTAACTGTATTCATTCCTGTGTTCACATTCTTCTCTTGCCCTTTCTCTTACACCCCCTGTAGTTGGTTCGTCTTTCTCTTCACTCTTTCTACATCAACCCGTGTATCTTGTTCTCTTCCTTTCTCTCTACCTTTGTAACTGTCTTCACACCTGTGTTCATATCCTTCTCTTGCCCTTTCTCTTTCACCCCCTGTAGTTGGTTCGTCTTTCTCTTCACACTTTCTACATCACCCCGTGTATCTTGTTCTTTTCCTTTCTCTCTACCTTCTCAACTGTCTTCACCCCTGTGTTCACATCCTTCTCTTGCCCTTTCTCTTTCACCCCCTGTAGTTGGTTCGTCTTTCTCTTCACTCTTTCTACATCACCCCGTGTAACTTGTTCTCTTCCTTTCTCTCTACCTTTGTAAGTGTCTTCACTCCTGTGTTCATATCCTTCTCTTGCCCTTTCTCTTTCACCCCCTGTAGTTGGTTCGTCTTTCTCTTCACTCTTTCTACATCACCCCGTGTATCTTGTTCTTTTCCTTTCTCTCTACCTTCTCAACTGTCTTCACTCCTGTGTTCACATCCTTCTCTTGCCCTTTCTATTTCACCCCCTGTAGTTGGTTCGTCTTTCTCTTCACTCTTTCTACATCACCCCGTGTATCTTGTTCTCTTCCTTTCTCTCTACCTTTGTAACTGTCTTCACTCCTGTGTTCATATCCTTCTCTTGCCCTTTCTCTTTCACCCCCTGTAGTTGGTTCGTCTTTCTCTTCACTCTTTCTACATCACCCCGTGTATCTTGTTCTTTTCCTTTCTCTCTACCTTCTCAACTGTCTTCACTCCTGTGTTCACATCCTTCTCTTGCCCTTTCTCTTTCACCCCCTGTAGTTGGTTCGCCTTTCTCTTCACTCTTTCTACATCACCCCGTGTATCTTGTTCTTTTCCTTTCTCTCTACCTTCTCAACTGTCTTCACTCCTGTGTTCACATCCTTCTCTTGCCCTTTCTCTTTCACACCCTGTAGTTGGTTCGTCTTTCTCTTCACTCTTTCTACATCCACCGTGTATCTTGTTCTCTTCCTTTCTCTCTACCTTTGTAACTGTCTTCACTCCTGTGTTCATATCCTTCTCTTGCCCTTTCTCTTTCACCCCCTATAGTTGGTTCGTCTTTCTCTTCACTCTTTCTACATCACACCGTGTATCTTGTTCTTTTCCTTTCTCTATACCTTCTCAACTGTCTTCACTCCTGTGTTCACATCCTTCTCTTGACCTTTCTCTTTCACCCCCTGTAGTTGGTTCGTCTTTCTCTTCACTCTTTCTACATCACCCCGTGTATCTTGTTCTTTTCCTTTCTCTCTACCTTCTCAACTGTCTTCACTCCTGTGTTCACATCCTTCTCTTGCCCTTTCTCTTTCACCCCCTGTAGTTGGTTCGTCTTTCTCTTCACTCTTTCTACATCACCCCGTGTATCTTGTTCTCTTCCTTTCTCTCTACCTTTGTAACTGTTTTCACTCCTGTGTTCATATCCTTCTCTTGCCCTTTCTCTTTCACCCCCTGTAGTTGGTTCGTCTTTCTCTTCACTATTTCTACATCACCCCGTGTATCTTGTTCTTTTCCTTTCTCTCTAACTTCTTAATTGTCTTCACTCCTGTGTTCACATCCTTCTCTTGCCCTTTCTCTTTCACCCCCTGTAGTTGGTTCGTCTTTCTCTTCACTCTTTCTACATCACCCCGTGTATATTGTTCTTTTCTTTTCTCTCTACCTTCACAACTGTCTTCACTCCTGTGTTCATATCCTCCTCTTGCCCTTTCTCTTTCACCCCCTGTAGTTGGTTCGTCTTTCTCTTCACTCTTTCTACATCACCCCGTGTATCTTGTTCTTTTCCTTTCTCTCTACCTTCTTAACTGTCTTCTCTCATGTGCTCATATCCTTCTCTTGCCCTTTCTCTTTAACCCTCTGTAGTTGGTTCGTCTTTCTCTTCACTCTTTCTACATCACCCCGTGTATCTTGTTCTTTTCCTTTCTCTCTACCTTCTTAACTGTCTTCACTCCTGTGTTCATATCCTTCTCTTGCCCTTTCTCTTTCACCCCCTGTAATTGGTTCGTCTTTCTCTTCACTCTTTCTACATCACCCCGTGTATCTTGTTCTTTTCCTTTCTCTCTACCTTCTCAACTGTCTTCACTCCTGTGTTCACATCCTTCTCTTGCCCTTTCTCTTTCACCCCCTGTTGTTGGTTCGTCTTTCTCTTCACTCTTTCTACATCAGCCCGTGTATCTTGTTCTTTTCCTTTCTCTCTACCTTCTCAACTGTCTTCACTCCTGTGTTCACATCCTTCCCTTGCCCTTTCTCTTTCACCCCCTGTATTTTGTTCGCCTTTCTCTTCACTCTTTGTACATCACCCCGTGTATCTTGTTCTTTTCCTTTCTCTCTACCTTCTCAACTGTCTTCACTCCTGTGCTCACATCCTTCTCTTGCCCTTTCTCTTTCACCCCCTGTAGTTGGTTCGTCTTTCTCTTCACTCTTTCTACACAAACCGTGTATCTTGTTCTCTTCCTTTCTCTCTACCTTTGTAACTGTCTTCACTCCTGTGTTCATATCCTTCTCTTGCCCTTTCTCTTTCACCCCCTGTAGTTGGTTCGTCTTTCTCTTCACTCTTTCTACATCACCCCGTGTATCTTGTTCTTTTCCTTTCTCTCTACCTTCTCAACTGTCTTCACTCCTGTGTTCACATCCTTCTCTTGCCCTTTCTCTTTCACCCCCTGTAGTTGGTTCGTCTTTCTCTTCACTCTTTCTACATCCCCCGTGTATCTTGTTCTCTTCCTTTCTGTCTACCTTTGTAACTGTCTTCACACCTGTGTTCATATCCTTCTCTTGCCCTTTCTCTTTCACCCCCTGTAGTTGGTTCGTCTTTCTCTTCATCTTTCTACATCACCCCGTGTATCTTGTTCTTTTCCTTTCTCTCTACCTTTGTAACAGTCTTCACTCCTGTGTTCACATCCTTCTCTTGCCCTTTCTCTTTCACCCCCTGTAGTTGGTTCGTCTTTCTCTTCACTCTTTCTACATCACCCCGTGTATCTTGTTCTTTTCTTTTCTCTCTACCTTCTCAACTGTCTTCACTCCTGTGTTCACATCCTTCTCTTGCCCTTTCTCTTTCACCCCCTGCAGTTGGTTCGTCTTTCTCTTCACTCTTTCTACATCACCCCGTGTATCTTGTTCTCTTCCTTTCTCTCTACCTTTGTAACTGTTTTCACTCCTGTATTCATATCCTTCTCTTGCCCTTTCTCTTTCACCCCCTGTAGTTGGTTCGTCTTTCTCTTCACTCTTTCTACATCACCCCGTGTATCTTGTTCTTTTCCTTTCTCTCTACCTTCTTAACTGTCTTCACTCCTGTGTTCACATCCTTCTCTTGCCCTTTCTCTTTCACCCCCTGTAGTTGGTTCGTCTTTCTCTTCACTCTTTCTACATCACCCCGTGTATATTGTTCTTTTCTTTTCTCTCTACCTTCACAACTGTCTTCACTCCTGTGTTCATATCCTTCTCTTGCCCTTTCTCTTTCACCCCCTGTAGTTGGTTCGTCTTTCTCTTCACTCTTTCTACATCACCCCGTGTATCTTGTTCTTTTCCTTTCTCTCTACCTTCTTAACTGTCTTCACTCCTGTGTTCATATCCTTCTCTTGCCCTTTCTCTTTCACCCCCTGTAATTGGTTCGTCTTTCTCTTCACTCTTTCTACATCACCCCGTGTATATTGTTCTCTTCTTTCTTTCTACCTTTGTAACTGTCTTCACTCATGTGTTCACATCCTTCTCTTGCCCTTTCTCTTTCACCCCCTGTAACTGGTTCGTCTTTCTCTTCACGCTTTCTACATCACCCCGTGTATGTTTTTCTTTTCCTTTCTCTCTACCTTCTCAATTGTCTTCACTCCTGTCTTCACATCCTTCTCTTGCCCTTTCTCTTTCACCCCCTGTAGTTGGTTCGTCTTTCCCTTCACTCTTTCTACATCACCCCGTGTCTCTTGTTCTTTTATTTCTCTCTACCTTCACATCTGTCTTCGCTCCTGTGTTCATATCCTTCTCTTGCCCTTTCTCTTTCACCCCCTGTAGTTGGTTCGTCTTTCTCTTCACTCTTTCTACATCACCCCGTGTATCTTGTTCTTTTCTTTTCTCTCTACCTTCTCAACTGTCTTCACTCCTGTGTTCAAATCCTTCTCTTGCCCTTTCTCTTTCACCCCCTGTAGTTGGTTCGTCTTTCTCTTCACTCCTTCTACATCACCCCGTGTATCTTTTTCTTTTCCATTCTCTCTACCTTCTCAACTGTCTTCACTCCTGTGTTCACATCCTTCTCTTGCCCTTTCTCTTTCACCCCCTGTAGTTGGTTCGTCTTTCTCTTCATTCTTTCTACATCACCCCGTGTATCTTGTTCTCTTCCTTTCTCTTTACCTTTGTAACTGTCTTCACTCCTGTGTTCATATCCTTCTCTTGCCCTTTCTCTTTCACCCCCTGTAGTTGGTTCGTCTTTCTCTTCACTCTTTCTACATCACCCCGTGTATCTTGTTCTTTTACTTTCTCTCTACCTTCTCAACTGTCTTCACTCCTGTGTTCACATCCTTCTCTTGCCCTTTCTCTTTCACCCCCTGTAGTTGGTTCGTCTTTCTTCACTCTTTCTACATCACCCCGTGTATCTTGTTCTCTTCCTTTCTCTCTACCTTTGTAACTGTTTTCTACCTCTGTGTTCATATCCTTCTCTTGCCCTTTCTCTTTCACCCCCTGTAGTTGGTTCGTCTTTCTCTTCACTATTTCTACATCACCCCGTGTATCTTGTTCTTTTCCTTTTCTCTACCTTCTTAACTGTCTTCACACCTGTGTTCACATCCTTCTCTTTGCCCTTCTCTTTCTCCCTGTAGTTGGTTCGTCTTTTTCTCTTCACTCTTTCTACATCACCCCGTGTATCTTGTTCTTTTCCTTTCTCTCTACCTTCTTAACTGTCTTCTCTCTCATGTGTTCATATCCTTCTCTTGCCCTTTCTCTTAACCCTCTGTAGTTGGTTCGTCTTTCTCTTCACTCTTTCTACATCACCCCGTGTATCTTGTTCTTTTCCTTTCTCTCTACCTTCTTAACTGTCTTCACTCCTGTGTTCATATCCTTCTCTTGCCCTTTCACCCCATGTAATTGGTTCGTCTTTCTCTTCACTCTTTCTACATCACCCCGTGTATCTTGTTCTTTTCCTTTCTCTCTACCTTCTCAACTGTCTTCACTCCTGTGTTCACATCCTTCTCACTTTTCTTTCACCCCCTGTTGTTGGTTCTCCTTTTCTTCACTTTTCACATCACCCCGTGTATATTGTTCTTCTTTCTTTCTACCTTTGTAACTGTCTTCACTCATGTGTTCATATCCTTCTCTTGCCCTTTTCTCTTTCACCCGCTGTAGCTGGTTCGCCTTTCTCTTCACTTCTTTCTACATCACCCCGTGTATCTTGTTCTTTTCCTTTCTCTCTACCACACCGTTTTTTTTTTTTTTTTTTTTTTTTTTTCTGTAGCTGGTTCGTCTTTCTCTTCACTCTTTTCTACATCACCCCGTGTATCTTGTTCTCTTCCTTTCTCTCTACCTTTGTAACTGTCTTCATTCCTGTGTTCATATCCTTCTCTTGCCCTTTCTCTTTCACCCACTGAAGCTGGTTCGTCTTTCTCTTCACTCTTTCTACATCACCCCGTGTATCTTGTTCTCTTCCTTTCTCTCTACCTTCGTAACTGTCTTCTCACTCCTGTGTTCACAGCCTTCTCTTGCCCTTTCCCCTTTCACCCCCCTTCTCTCTGTAACTGGTTCGTCTTTTTCTTCTACTCTCTTTTTCTACATCACCCCGTGTATCTTTTTCTTTTCCTTTCTCTCTACCTTCTCAATTGTCTTCACTCCTGTCTTCACATCCTTCTTCTTTGCCCTTTCTCTTTCACTCCCTGTGGTTGGTTCGTCTTTCTCTTCACTCTTTCTACATCAGCCCGTGTATCTTGTTCTTTTCCTTTCTCTACCTTCTCAACTGTCTTCACTCCTGTGTTCACATCCTTCCCTTGCCCTTTCTCTTTCACCCCCTGTATTTTGTTCGCCTTTCTCTTCACTCTTTGTACATCACCCCGTGTATCTTGTTCTTTTCCTTTCTCTCTACCTTCTCAACTGTCTTCACTCCTGTGTTCACATCTTCTCTTGCCCTTTCTCTTTCACCCCTGTAGTTGGTTCGTCTTTCTTCACTCTTTCTACATCACCCCGTGTATCTTGTTCTTTTCCTTTCTCTCTACCTTCTCAACTGTCTTCACTCCTGTGTTCACATCCTTCTCTTGCCCTTTCTCTTTCACCCCCTGTAGTTGGTTCGTCTTCTTTTCTTCACTCTTTCTACATCCCCCGTGTATCTTGTTCTCTTCCTTTCTCTCCTTCCCTCTACCTTTGTAACTGTCTTCACTCCTGTGTTCATATCCTTCTCTTTGCCCTTTCTCTTTCACCCCCTGTAGTTGGTTCTTCCTGCTCCCTTCTCTTCACTCTTTCTACATCACCCCGTGTATCTTGTTCTTTTCCTTTCTCTCTACCTTCTCTCAACTTGTCTTCACTCCTGTGTTCACATCCTTCTCTTGCCCTTTCTCTTTCACCCCCTGAAGTTGGTTCGTCTTTCTCTTCACTCTTTCTACATCACCCCGTGTATCTTGTTCTTTTCTTTTCTCTCTACCTTCTCAACTGTCTTCACTCCTGTGTTCACATACTTCTCTTGCCTTTCTCTTTCACCCTGCAATTGGTTCGTCTTTCTCCTTCACTCTTTCTACATCACCCCGTGTATCTTGTTCTCTTCCTTTCTCTCTACCTTCTCAACTGTCTTCACTCCTGTGTTCACATCCTTCTCTTGCCCTTTCTCCTTTTCCCCCCTGTAGTTGGTTCGTCTTTCTCTTCATTCTTTCTACATCACCGTGTATCTTGTTCTCTTCCTTTCTCTTTACCTTTGTAACTGTCTTCACTCCTGTGTTCATATCCTTCTCTTGCCCTTTCTCTTTCACCCCCTATGGTTAGTTCGTCTTTCTCTTCCTCTTTCTACATCACCCCGTGTATCTTGTTCTTTTCTTTTCTCTCTACCTTCTCAACTGTCTTACTCTGTGTTTCAAATCCTTCTCTTGCCCTTTCTCTTTCACCCCCTGTAGTTGGTTCGTCTTTCTCTTCACTCTTTCTACATCACCCCGTGTATCTTGTTCTTTTTCCTTTCTCTCTACCTTCTCAACTGTCTTCACTCCTGTGTTCATCCTTCTCTTGCCCTTTCTCTTTTTTTCACCCCCTGTAGTTGGTTCGTCTTTCTCTTCATTCTTTCTACATCACCCCGTGTATCTTGTTCTCTTCTTTCTCTTTACCTTTGTAACTGTCTTCACTCCTGTGTTCATATCCTTCTCTTGCCCTTTCTCTTTCACCTGTAGTTGGTTCGTCTTTCTCTTCACTCTTTCTACATCACCCGTGTATCTTGTTCTTTTTCCTTTCTCTCTACCTTCTCAACTGTCTTCACTCCTGTGTTCACATCCTTCTCTTGCCCTTTCTCTTTCACCCCCTGAAGTTGGTTCGTCTTTCTCTTCACTCTTTCTACATCAACCGTGTATCTTGTTCTTTCTTTTCTCTCTGCAACTTCTCAACTGTCTTCACTCCTGTGTTCACATCCTTCTCTTGCCCTTTCTCTTTCACACCCCCTGCAGTTGGTTCGTCTTTCTCTTCATTCTTTCTGTCACCGTGTATCTTGTTCTCTTCCTTTCTCTTTTACCTTTGCCTTAGCTTTCTCTTCACTCTGTGTTCATATCCTTCTCTTGCCCTTTCTCTTTCACCCCCTGTAGTTGGGTCGTCTTTCTCTTCACTCTTTCTACATCACCGTGTATCTTGTTCTTTTCTTTTCTCTCTACCTTCTCAACTGTCTTCACTCCTGTGTTCAAAATCCTTCTCTTGCCCTTTCTCTTTCACCCCCTGTAGTTGGTTCGTCTTTCTCTTCACTCTTTCTACATCACCCCGTATGATCTTGTTCTTTTCCTTTCTCTCTGCCTTCTCAACTGTCTTGCTCCTGTGTTCACATCTTCTCTTGCCCTTTCTCTTTTCACCCCCTGTGATTGGTTCGTCTTTCTCTTCATTCTTTCTACATCACCGTGTATCTTGTTCTCTTCCTTTCTCTTTACCTTTGTAACTGTCTTCCTCCCTGTTGTTCATATCCTTCTCTTGCCCGCTACTCTTTCACCCCTGTAGTTGGTTCATCTTTCTCTTCATTCTTTCTACATCACCCCGTGTATCTTGTTCTTTTCCTTTCTCTCTACCTTCTCAGCTGTCTTCACTCCTGTGTTTCATCCTTCTCTTGCCCTTTCTCTTTTTTCACCCCCTGAGAGATTGGTTAAATATTTCCTACTCTTTCTACATCACCCCGTGTATCTTGTTTCTTTTCTTTTCTCTCTCACTTCTCAACTGTCTTCACTCCTGTGTTCACATCCTTCTGCGCCCTTTCTCTTTCACCCCCTGCAGTTGGTTCGTCTTTCTCTTCCTCTTTCTACATCACCCCGTGTATCTTGTTCTCTTCCTTTCTCTCTACCTTTGTAACTGTTTTCCTCTTGTTCTTATATCCTTCTCTTGCCCTTTCTCTTTCACCCTGTGAATTGGATTTCATCTTTCTCTTCACTCTTTCTACATCACCCCATGTATCTTGTTCTTTTCCCTTTCTCTCTACCTTCTCAACTGTCTTCACTCTGTGTTCACATCCTTCTCTTTTCTTTCTCTTTCACCCCCTGAAGTTGGTTCGTCTTTCTCTTCACTCTTTCTACATCACCCCGTGTATCTTGTTCTTTTCTTTTCTCTCTACCTTCTCAACTGTCTTCACTCCTGTGTTCACATCCTTCTCTTGCCCTTTCTCTTTCACCCCCTGCAGTTGGTTCGTCTTTCTCTTCACTCTTTCTACATCACCCCGTGTATCTTGTTCTCTTCCTTTCTCTCTACCTTTGTAACTGTTTTCACTCCTGTATTCATATCCTTCTCTTGCCCTTTCTCTTTCACCCCCTGTAGTTGGTTCGTCTTTCTCTTCACTCTTTCTACATCACCCCGTGTATCTTGTTCTTTTCCTTTCTCTCTACCTTCTTAACTGTCTTCACTCCTGTGTTCACATCCTTCTCTTGCCCTTTCTCTTTCACCCCCTGTAGTTGGTTCGTCTTTCTCTTCACTCTTTCTACATCACCCCGTGTATATTGTTCTTTTCTTTTCTCTCTACCTTCACAACTGTCTTCACTCCTGTGTTCATATCCTTCTCTTGCCCTTTCTCTTTCACCCCCTGTAGTTGGTTCGTCTTTCTCTTCACTCTTTCTACATCACCCCGTGTATCTTGTTCTTTTCCTTTCTCTCTACCTTCTCAACTGTCTTCACTCCTGTGTTCATATCCATTCTCTTGCCCTTTCTCTTTCACCCCCTGTAATTGGTTCGTCTTTCTCTTCACTCTTTCTACATCACCCCGTGTATATTGTTCTCTTCTTTCTTTCTACCTTTGTAACTGTCTTCACTCATGTGTTCACATCCTTCTCTTGCCCTTTCTCTTTCACCCCCTGTAACTGGTTCGTCTTTCTCTTCACGCTTTCTACATCACCCCGTGTATGTTTTTCTTTCTTTCTCTACCTTCAATTGCTCCTTACCCCGTGTTCACATCCTTCTCTTGCCCTTCTCTTTTCAATTTCAGAAGGTTCGTCTTTCCTTTACCCTTCTACATCACCCCCGTGTCTCTTGTTCTTTTCCTTTTCTCTACCTTCACATCTGTCTTCACTCCTGTGTTCACATCTCTTGCTCTTTCTCTTTCACCCCCTGTAGTTGGTTCGTCTTTCTTCACTCTTCTACATCACCCCGGGTATCTTGTTCTTTTCCTTTCACCTTCAACTGTCTTCAC
Source organism: Ascarosepion bandense (assembly GCA_037127315.1). Lineage (NCBI taxonomy): Eukaryota > Metazoa > Mollusca > Cephalopoda > Sepiida > Sepiidae > Ascarosepion > Ascarosepion bandense. Next base: position 1,037,404 of record JBBBDQ010000489.1, read on the forward strand.
TCCTGTAACCACATCCTTCTCTTTGCCCTTTTCTCTTTTCACCCCGTAGTTGGTTCGTCTTCTTCACTTTTTCACATCACCCCGTGCATTCTGTTCTCTTCCTTTCTCTACCCTTGTAACCATTCTCACTCCTGTGTTAATATCCTTCTCTTGCCCTTCTCTTTCACCCCTGTAGTTGGATCGTCTTTCTCTTCTTCACTCTTTCTACATCACCTCGTGTATATTGTTCTTTTCTCTTTCTCACCTTCTCAACTGTCTTCACTCCTGATTCACATCCTTCTCTTGCCCTTTCTTTTCACCTCAGTTGGTCTTAGTCTTTCTCTTCACTCTTTCTACATCACCGTGTATCTTGTTCTTTCCTTTCTCTCTACCTTCACATCTGTCTTCACTCCTGTGTTCATATCCTTCTCTTTGCCCTTTTCTTTCACCCCCTGTAGTTGGTTCGTCTTTTTCTTCACTCTTTCTACATCACCCCGTGTATCTTGTTCTCTTTTTTCTTTTCTCTCTACCTTCTCAACTGTCTTCACTCCTGTGTTCAAATCCTTCTCTTTGCCCTTTTCTCTTTCACCCCCTGTAGTTGGTTCGTCTTTCACTTCTTCTACATCACCTCAGCATTCGTTCTTTTCCTCTCTTTCTCTCTACCTTTCTCAACTGTCTTCACTCCTGTGTTCACATCCTCTTCGTTCTCTTCACCCCCTGTAGTTGGTTCGTCTTTCTTCATTCTTTCTACATCACCCTCGTGTATCTTGTTCTCTTTTCTCTTTACCTTTGCAACTGTCTTCACTCCTGTGTTCATATCTCTGCTCCCTTTCTCTTTCACCCCTGTAGTTGGTTCGTCTTCTCTTCACTCTTTCACATCACCCTGTGCATCTTGTTCTTTTCTTTTCTCTCTACCTTCAACTGTCTTCACTCCTGTGTTCACATCCTTCTCTTGCCCTTTCTCTTTCACCCCCTGCAGTTGGTTCGTCTTCTTTCTCTTCACTCTTTCTACACCTTCCACCCCGTGTATCTTGTTCTCTTCCTTTCTCTCACCTTGTAACTGTTTTCACTCCTGTATTCATATCCTTCTCTGCTCCCTCTTTCTCTTCACCCCCTGTAGTTGGTTCGTCTTTCTCTTCACTCTTTCTACATCACCCCGTGTATCTTGTTCTTTTCCTTTCTCTACCTTCTTAACTGTCTTCACTCCTGTGTTCACATCCTTCTCTTTGCCCTTTCTCTTCACCCCCCTGTAGTTGGTTCGTCTTTCTCTTCACTCTTTCTACATCACCCCGTGTATATTGTTCTTTTCTTTCTCTCTACCTTCACAACTGTCTTCACTCCTGTGTTCATATCCTTCTCTTTGCCCTTTCTCTTTCACCCCTCAGTTGGTTCGTCATTCTCTTCACTCTTTCTACATCACCCTGTGTATCTTGTTCTTTTTTCCTTTTCTTCTCTACCTTTGTAACTGTCTTCACTCCTGTGTTCATATCCTTCTCTTGCCCTTTCTTCTTTCACCCCCTGTAATTGGTTCGTCTTTCTCTTCACTCTTTCTACATCACCCTGTGTATATTGTTCTCTTCTTTTCCTTTCTACCTTTGTAACTGTCTTCACTCATGTGTTCCTACATCCTTCTCTTGCCCTTTCTCTTTCACCCCTGTAACTGGTCGTCTTTCTCTTCACGCTTTCTACATCACCCCGTGTATGTTTTTCTTTTCCTTTCTCTCTACCTTCTCAATTGTCTTCACTCCTGTGTTCACATCCTTCTCTTGCCCTTTTCTCTTTCACCCCCTGTAGTTGGTTCGTCTTTTCCCTTCACTCTTTCTACATCACCCCGTGTCTCTTGTTCTTTTCCTTTTCTTTCACCTTCACATCTGTCTTCACTCCCGTGTTCATATCCTTCTCTTTGCCCTTCTTTCACCCCCTGTAGTTGGTTCGTCTTTCTTCACTTTTCACATCACCCCGTGTATCTTGTTCTTTTCCTTTCTCTCTCACCTTCTCAACTGTCTTCACTCCTGTGTTCACATCCTTTCTCTTGCCCTTTCTCTTCACCCCCTGTAGTTGGTTCGTCTTTCTCTTCACTCTTTCTACATCACCCCGTGTATCTTGTTCTCTTCCTTTCTCTCTACCTTTGTGTAACTGTCTTCACTCCTGTGTTAATATCCTTCTCTTGCCCTTTCTCTTTTCACCCCCTGTAGTTGACTGCTCCTTTCACTCTTCTACATCACCCCGTGTATATTGTTCTTTTCCTTTCTCTCTACCTTCTCAACTGTCTTCACTCCTGATTCACATCCTTCTCTTGCCCTTCTTTCACCCCCCTGTAGTTGGTTCGTCTTTCTCTTCACGCTTTCTACATCACCCCGTGTATATTGTTTCTTTCCTTTCTCTCTACCTTCTCAATTGTCTTCACTCCTGTGTTCACATCCTTCTCTTGCCCTTTCTCTTTCACCCCCTGTAGTTGGTTCGTCTTTCCCTTCACTCTTTCTACATCACCCCGTGTCTCTTGTTCTTTTCCTTTCTCTCTACCTTCACATCTGTCTTCACTCCTGTGTTCATATCCTTCTCTTGCCCTTTCTCTTTTCACCCTGTAGTTGGTTCGTCTTTCTCTTCACTCTTTCTACATCACCCCGTGTATCTTGTTCTTTTTCTCTCTACCTTCTCAACTGTCTTCACTCCTGTGTTCAAATCCTTCTCTTGCCCTTCTTTTTCACCCCTGTAGTTGGTTCGTCTTTCTTCACTTTTCTACATCACCCCGTGTATCTTGTTCTTTCTCTTTCTCTCTACCTTTCAACTGTCTTCACTCCTGTGTTCACATCCTTCTCTTGCCCTTTTCTCTTTCACCCCTGTAGTTGGTTCCTCTTTCTCTTCATTCTTTCTACATCACCCCGTGTATCTTGTTCTCTTCCTTTCTCTTTACCTTTGTAACTGTCTTCACTCCTGTGTTCATATCCTTCTCTTGCCCTTTCTCTTCACCCCTGTAGCTGGTCTGTCTTTCTCTTCACTCTTTCTACATCACCCCGTGTATCTTGTTCTTTCTTTCTCTCTACCTTCAACTGTCTTCATTCCTGTGTTCACATCCTTCTCTTGCCCTTTCTCTTTTCACCCTCTAGTTGGTTCGTCTTTCTCTTCACTCTTTCTACATCACCCCGTGTATCTTGTTCTTTTCTCTCTACCTTCTCAACTGTCTTCACTCCTGTGTTCAAATCCTTCTCTTGCCCTTTCTCTTTCACCCCCTGTAGTTGGTTCGTCTTTCTCTTCACTCTTTCTACATCACCCCGTGTATCTTGTTCTTTTCCTTTCTCTCTACCTTCTCAACTGTCTTCACTCCTGTGTTCACATCCTTCTCTTGCCCTTTCTCTTTCACCCCCTGTAGTTGGTTCGTCTTTCTCTTCATTCTTTCTACATCACCCCGTGTATCTTGTTCTCTCTTTCTCTTTACCTTTGTAACTGTCTTCACTCCTGTGTTCATATCCTTCTCTTTGCCCTTTCTCTTTCACCTCCTGTAGTTGGTTCGTCTTTCTTCACTTTTCTACATCACCCCGTGTATCTTGTTCTTTTCTTTTCTCTACCTTCTCAACTGTCTTCTACCTCTGTGTTCAAATCCTTCTCTTGCCCTTTCTCTTTTCACCCCTGTAGTTGGTTCGTCTTTCTCTTCACTCTCACATCACCCCGTGTATCTTGTTCTTTTTCCTTTCTCTACCTTCTCAACTGTCTTCACTCCTGTGTTCACATCCTTCTCTTGCCCTTTCTCTTTCACCCCCTGTAGTTGGTTCGTCTTCTCTTTCATTCTTTCACATCACCCCGTGTATCTTGTTCTCTTCCTTTCTCTTTACCTTGTAACTGTCTTCACTCCTGTGTTCATATCCTTCTCTTTGCCCTTTCTCTTTCACCCCCTGTAGTTGGTTCGTCTTTCTCTTCACTCTTCTTTCTACATCACCCCGTGTATCTTGTTCTTTTCTCTCTTTCTCTCTACCTTCAACTGTCTTCACTCCTGTGTTCACATCCTTCTCTTGCCCTTTCTCTTTTCACCCCCTGAAGTTGGTTCTTATTCTTCTTCACTCTTTTCTACATCACCCCGTGTATCTTGTTCTTTTCTTTTTCTCTACCTTCTCAACTGTCTTCACTCCTGTGTTCACATCCTTCTCTTGCCCTTTCTCTTCACCCCCTGCAGTTGGTTCACCCTTTTTCTTCACTCTTTCTACATCACCCTGTGTATCTTGTTCTCTTCTCCTTTTCTCTACCTTTGTAACTGTTTTCACTCCTGTATTCATATCCTTCTCTTGCCCTTTCTCTTTCACCCTGTAGTTGTTCTGTCTTTCTCTTCACTCTTTCTGCACATCACCCCGTGTATCTTGTTCTTTTCCTTTCTCTCTACCTTCTTAACTGTCTTCACTCCTGTGTTCACATCCTTCTCTTGCCCTTTTCTCTTTCACCCCCTGTAGTTGGTTCGTCTTTCTCTTCACTCTTTCTACATCACCCCGTGTATATTGTTCTTTTTCTCTCTACCTTCACAACTGTCTTCTTCACTCCTGTGTTCATATCCTTCTCTTGCCCTTTCTCTTTCACCCACTGTAGTTGGTTCGTCTTTCTCTTCACTCTTTCTACATCACCCCGTGTATCTTGTTCTTTTCCTTTCTCTCTACCTTTACAACTGTCTTCACTCCTGTGTTCATATCCTTCTCTTGCCCTTTCTCTTTCACCCCCTGTAATTGGTTCGTCTTTCTCTTCACTCTTTCTACATCACCCCGTGTATATTGTTCTCTTCTTTCTTTCTACCTTTGTAACTGTCTTCACTCATGTGTTCACATCCTTCTCTTGCCCTTTCTCTTTCACCCCCTGTAACTGGTTCGTCTTTCTCTTCACGCTTTCTACATCACCCCGTGTATGTTTTTCTTTTCCTTTCTCTCTACCTTCTCAATTGTCTTCACTCCTGTGTTCACATCCTTCTCTTGCCCTTTCTCTTTCACCCCCTGTAGTTGGTTCGTCTTTCCCTTCACTCTTTCTACATCACCCCGTGTCTCTTGTTCTTTTCCTTTCTCTCTACCTTCACATCTGTCTTCACTCCTGTGTTCATATCCTTCTCTTGCCCTTTCTCTTTCACCCCCTGTAGTTGGTTCGTCTTTCTCTTCACTCTTTCTACATCACCCCGTGTATCTTGTTCTTTTCCTTTCTCTCTACCTTCTCAACTGTCTTCACTCCTGTGTTCACATCCTTCTCTTGCCCTTTCTCTTTCACCCCCTGTAGTTGGTTCGTCTTTCTCTTCACTCTTTCTACATCACCCCGTGTATCTTGTTCTCTTCCTTTCTCTCTACCTTTGTAACTGTCTTCACTCCTGTGTTAATATCCTTCTCTTGCCCTTTCTCTTTCACCCCCTGTAGTTGGATCGTCTTTCTCTTCCTCTTTCTACATCACCCGTGTATATTGTTCTTTTCCTTTCTCTCTACCTTCTCAACTGTCTTCACTCCTGATTCATCCTTCTCTTGCCCTTTCTCTTTCACCTGTAGTTGGTTCGTCTTTCTCTTCACTCTTTCTACATCACCCCGTGTATCTTGTTCTTTTCCTTTCTCTCTGCCTCTCCAACTGTCTTCACTCCTGTGTTCACATCCTTCTCTTGCCCTTTCTCTTTCACCTGTAGTTGGTTCGTCTTTCTCTTCACTCTTTCTACATCACCCCACGTGTATCTTGTTCTCTTCCTTTCTCTCTACCTTTGTAACTGCTCTTCACTCCTGTGTTAATATCCTTCTCTTGCCCTTTCTCTTTCACCCCCTGTAGTTGGATCGTCTTTCTCTTCACTCTTTCTACATCACCCCGTGTATATTGTTCTTTTCCTTTCTCTCTACCTTCTCCAACTGTCTTCACTCCTGATTCACATCCTTCTCTTGCCCTTTCTCTTTCACCCCCTGTAGTTGGTTCATCTTTCTCTTCACACTTTCTGTCCCACCCCGTGTATATTGTTCTTTTCCTTTCTCTCTACCTTCTCAATTGTCTTCCTCCTGTGTTCACATCCTTCTCTTGCCCTTTCTCTTTCACCCCCTGTAGTTGGTTCGTCTTTCCCTTCACCTCTTTCTACATCACCCCCGTGTCTCTTGTTCTTTTCCTTTCTCTCTACCTTCACATCTGTCTTTCCACTCCTGTGTTCATATCCTTCTCTTGCCCTTTCTCTTTCACCCCCTGTAGTTGGTTCGTCTTTCTCTTCACTCTTTCTACATCACCCCGTGTATCTTGTTCTTTTTCTTTTCTCTCTACCTTCTCAACTGTCTTCACTCCCTGCTGTTCAAATCCTTCTCTTGCCTTTCTCTTTCACCCTGTGGTTGGTTTCAGTCTTTCTCTTCACTCTTCTACATCACCCCGTGTATCTTGTTCTTTTCCTTTCTCTCTACCTTCTCCAACTGTCTTCACTCCTGTGTTCACATCCTTCTCTTGCCCTTTCTCTTTCACCCCCTGTAGTTGGTTCGTCTTTCTTCATTCTTTCTTGTCCCCATTATCTTGTTCTCTTCCTTTCTCTTCCTTCCTGCTTTATCTTCCTCACCGTATTTCCATGTCCTTCTCTTGCCCTTTCTCTTTCACCCCCTGTAGTTGGTTCGTCTTTCTCTTCACTCTTTCTACATCACAGCCATCTTGTCTTTTCCTTTCTCTCTACCTTCTCAACTGTCTTCACTCTGTGTTCCACATCCTTCTCTTGCCCTTTCTCTTTCACCCCTGAAGTTGGTTCGTCTTTCTCTTCACTCTTTCTACATCACCCCGTGTATCTTGTTCTTTCTTTTCTCTCTACCTTCTCAACTGTCTTCACTCCTGTGTTCAAATCCTTCTCTTGCCCTTTCTCTTTCACCCCCTGTGATTGGTTCGTCTTTCTCTTCACTCTTTCTACATCACCCCGTGTATCTTGTTCTTTTCCTTTCTCTCTACCTTCTCAACTGTCTTCACTCCTGTGTTCACATCCTTCTCTTGCCCTTTCTCTTTCACCCCCTGTAGTTAGTTCGTCTTTCTCTTCACTATTTTCTACATCACCCCGTGTATCTTGTTCTCTTCCTTTCTCTTTACCTTTGTAACTGTCTTCACTCCTGTGTTCATATCCTTCTCTTGCCCTTTCTCTTTCACCCCCACTGTAGTTGGTTCGTCTTTCTCTTCCTCTTTCTACATCACCCCCGTGTATCTTGTTCTTTTCTTTTCTCTCTACCTTCTCAACTGTCTTCACTCCTGTGTTCAAATCCTTCTCTTGCCCTCTCTTTCACCCTGTAGTTGGTTAGTCTTTCTCTTCACTCTTTCTACATCACCCCGTGTATCTTGTTCTTTTCCTTTCTCTCTACCTTCTCTAAGCTGTCTTCACTCCTGTGTTCACATCCTTCTCTTGCCTTTCTCTTTCACCCCCTGCAGTTGGTTCGTCTTTCTCTTCACTCTTTCTACATCACCCCGTGTATCTTGTTCTCTTCCTTTCTCTCTACCTTTGTAACTGTTTTCACTCCTGTATTCATATCCTTCTCTTGCCCTTTCTCTTTCACCCCCTGTAGTTGGTTCGTCTTTCTCTTCACTCTTTCTACATCACCCCGTGTATCTTGTTCTTTTCCTTTCTCTCTACCTTCTTAACTGTCTTCACTCCTGTGTTCACATCCTTCTCTTGCCCTTTCTCTTTCACCCCCTGTAGTTGGTTCGTCTTTCTCTTCACTCTTTCTACATCACCCCGTGTATATTGTTCTTTTCTTTTCTCTCTACCTTCACAACTGTCTTCACTCCTGTGTTCATATCCTTCTCTTGCCCTTTCTCTTTCACCCCCTGTAGTTGGTTCGTCTTTCTCTTCACTCTTTCTACATCACCCCGTGTATCTTGTTCTTTTCCTTTCTCTCTACCTTCTCAACTGTCTTCACTCCTGTGTTCATATCCTTCTCTTGCCCTTTCTCTTTCACCCCCTGTAATTGGTTCGTCTTTCTCTTCACTCTTTCTACATCACCCCGTGTATATTGTTCTCTTCTTTCTTTCTACCTTTGTAACTGTCTTCACTCATGTGTTCACATCCTTCTCTTGCCCTTTCTCTTTCACCCCCTGTAACTGGTTCGTCTTTCTCTTCACGCTTTCTACATCACCCCGTGTATGTTTTTCTTTTCCTTTCTCTCTACCTTCTCAATTGTCTTCACTCCTGTGTTCACATCCTTCTCTTGCCCTTTCTCTTTCACCCCCTGTAGTTGGTTCGTCTTTCCCTTCACTCTTTCTACATCACCCCGTGTCTCTTGTTCTTTTCATTTCTCTCTACCTTCACATCTGTCTTCACTCCTGTGTTCATATCCTTCTCTTGCCCTTTCTCTTTCACCCCCTGTAGTTGGTTCGTCTTTCTCTTCATTCTTTCTACATCACCCCGTGTATCTTGTTCTCTTCCTTTCTCTTTACCTTTGTAACTGTCTTCACTCCTGTGTTCATATCCTTCTCTTGCCCTTTCTCTTTCACCCCCTGTAGTTGGTTCGTCTTTCTCTTCACTCTTTCTACATCACCCCGTGTATCTTGTTCTTTTCCTTTCTCTCTACCTTCTCAACTGTCTTCACTCCTGTGTTCACATCCTTCTCTTGCCCTTTCTCTTTCACCCCCTGTAGTTGGTTCGTCTTTCTCTTCAATCTTTCTACATCACCCCGTGTATCTTGTTCTCTTCCTTTCTCTCTACCTTTGTAACTGTCTTCACTCCTGTGTTAATATCCTTCTCTTGCCCTTTCTCTTTCACCCCCTGTAGTTGGTTCGTCTTTCTCTTCACTCTTTCTACATCACCCCGTGTATCTTGTTCTTTTCCTTTCTCTCTACCTTCTCAACTGTCTTCACTCCTGATTCACATCCTTCTCTTGCCCTTTCTCTTTCACCCCCTGTAGTTGGTTCGTCTTTCTCTTCAGGCTTTCTACATCACCCCGTGTATGTTTTTCTTTTCCTTTCTCTCTACCTTCTCAATTGTCTTCACTCCTGTGTTCACATCCTTCTCTTGCCCTTTCTCTTTCACCCCCTGTAGTTGGTTCGTCTTTCTCTTCACTCTTTCTACATCACCCCGTGTATCTTGTTCTTCTTCCTTTCCTTTCTCTACCTTTGTAACTGTCTTCACTCCTGTGTTAATATCCTTCTCTTGCCCTTTCTCTTTCACCCCCTGTAGTTGGATCGTCTTTCTCTTCACTCTTTCTACATCACCCCGTGTATATTGTTCTTTTCCTTTCTCTCTACCTTCTCAACTGTCTTCACTCCTGATTCACATCCTTCTCTTGCCCTTTCTCTTTCACCCCCTGTAGTTGGTTCGTCTTTCTCTTCACGCTTTCTACATCACCCCGTGTATATTGTTCTTTTCCTTTCTCTCTACCTTCTCAATTGTCTTCACTCCTGTGTTCACATCCTTCTCTTGCCCTTTCTCTTTCACCCCCTGTAGTTGGTTCGTCTTTCCCTTCACTCTTTCTACATCACCCCGTGTCTCTTGTTCTTTTCCTTTCTCTCTACCTTCACATCTGTCTTCACTCCTGTGTTCATATCCTTCTCTTGCCCTTTCTCTTTCACCCCCTGTAGTTGGTTCGTCTTTCTCTTCACTCTTTCTACATCACCCCGTGTATCTTGTTCTTTTCTTTTCTCTCTACCTTCTCAACTGTCTTCACTCCTGTGTTCAAATCCTTCTCTTGCCCTTTCTCTTTCACCCCCTGTAGTTGGTTCGTCTTTCTCTTCACTCTTTCTACATCACCCCGTGTATCTTGTTCTTTTCCTTTCCTTTCTCTACCTTCTCAACTGTCTTCACTCCTGTGTTCACATCCTTCTCTTGCCCTTTCTCTTTCACCCCCTGTAGTTGGTTCGTCTTTCTCTTCATTCTTTCTACATCACCCCGTGTATCTTGTTCTCTTCCTTTCTCTTTACCTTTGTAACTGTCTTCACTCCTGTGTTCATATCCTTCTCTTGCCCTTTCTCTTTCACCCCCTGTAGTTGGTTCGTCTTTCTCTTCACTCTTTCTACATCACCCCGTGTATCTTGTTCTTTTCCTTTCTCTCTACCTTCTCAACTGTCTTCACTCCTGTGTTCACATCCTTCTCTTGCCCTTACTCTTTCACCCCCTGTAGTTGGTTCGTCTTTCTCTTCACTCTTTCTACATCACCCCGTGTATCTTGTTCTCTTCCTTTCTCTCTACCTTTGTAACTGTCTTCACTCCTGTGTTAATATCCTTCTCTTGCCCTTTCTCTTTCACCCCCTGTAGTTGGTTCGTCTTTCTCTTCACTCTTTCTACATCACCCCGTGTATCTTGTTCTTTTCCTTTCTCTCTACCTTCTCAACTGTCTTCACTCCTGATTCACATCCGTCTCTTGCCCTTTCTCTTTCACCCCCTGTAGTTGGTTCGCCTTTCTCTTCACTCTTTCTACATCACCCCGTGTATCTTGTTCTCTTCCTTTCTCTCTAACTTTGTAACTGTCTTCACTCATGTGTTCATATCCTTCTCTTGCCCTTTCTCTTTCACCCCCTGTAGTTGGTTCGTCTTTCTCTTCACTCTTTCTACATCACCCGGTGTATCTTGTTCTCTTCCTTTCTCTCTACCTTCACATCTGTCTTCCCTCCTGTGTTCATATCCTTCTCTTGCCCTTTCTCTTTCACCCCCTGTAGTTGGTTCGTCTTTCTCTTCACTCTTTCTACATCACCCCGTGTATATTGTTCTTTTCTTTTCTCTCTACCTTCACAACTGTCTTCACTCCTGTGTTCATATCCTTCTCTTGCCCTTTCTCTTTCACCCCCTGTAGTTGGTTCGTCTTTCTCTTCACTCTTTCTACATCACCCCGTGTCTCTTGTTCTTTTCCTTTCTCTCTACCTTCACATCTGTCTTCACTCCTGTGTTCATATCCTTCTCTTGCCATTTCTCTTTCACCCCCTGTAGTTGGTTCGTCTTTCTCTTCACTCTTTCTACATCACCCCGTGTATCTTGTTCTTTTCCTTTCTCTCTACCTTCTCAACTGTCTTCACACCTGTGTTCAAATCCTTCTCTTGCCCTTTCTCTTTCACCCCCTGTAGTTGGTTCGTCTTTCTCTTCACTCTTTCTACATCACCCCGTGTATCTTGTTCTTTTCCATTCTCTCTACCTTCTCAACTGTCTTCACTCCTGTGTTCACATCCTTCTCTTGCTATTTCTCTTTCACACCCTGTAGTTGGTTCGTCTTTCTCTTCACTCTTTCTACATCACCCCGTGTATCTTGTTCTCTTCCTTTCTCTCTACCTTTGTAACTGTCTTCACTCCTGTGTTCATATCCTTCTCTTGCCCTTTCTCTTTCACCCCCTGTAGTTGGTTCGTCTTTCTCTTCACTCTTTCTACATCACCCCGTGTATCTTGTTCTTTTCCTTTCTCTCTACCTTCTCAACGGTCTTCACTCCTGTGTTCACATCCTTCTCTTGCCCTTTCTCTTTCACCCCCTGTAGTTGGTTCGTCTATCTTCACTCTTTCTACATCACCCCGTGTATCTTGTTCTTTTCCTTTCTCTCTACCTTCTCAACTGTCTTCACTCCTGTGTTCACATCCTTCTCTTGCCCTTTCTCTTTCACCCCCTGTAGATGGTTCGTCTTTCTCTTCACTCTTTCTACATCACCCCGTGTATCTTGTTCTCTTCCTTTCTCTCTACCTTTGTAACTGTCTTCACTGCTGTGTTCATATCCTTCTCTTGCCCTTTCTCTTTCACCCCCTGTAGTTGGTTCGTCTTTCTCTTCATCTTTCTACATCACCCCGTGTATCTTGTTCTTTTCCTTTCTCTCTACCTTCTCAACTGTCTTCACTCCTGTGTTCACATCCTTCTCTTGCCCTTTCTCTTTCACCCCCTGTAGTTGGTTCGCCTTTCTCTTCACTCTTTCTACATCACCCCGTGTATCTTGTTCTTTTTCTTTCTCTCTACCTTCTCAACTGTCTTCACTCCTGTGTTCACATCCTTCTCTTGCCCTTTCTCTTTCACCCCCTGTAGTTGGTTCGTCTTTCTCTTCACTCTTTCTACATCACCCCGTGTATCTTGTTCTCTTCCTTTCTCTCTACCTTTGTAACTGTCTTCACATATGTGTTCATATCCTTCTCTTGCCCTTTCTCTTTCACCCCCTGTAGTTGGTTCGTCTTTCTCTTCACTCTTTCTACATCACCCCGTGTCTCTTGTTCTTTTCCTTTCTCTCTACCTTCACATCTGTTTTAACTCCTGTGTTCACATCCTTCTCTTGCCCTTTCTCTTTCACCCCCTGTAGTTGGTTCGTCTTTCTCTTCACTCTTTCTACATCACCCCGTGTATATTGTTCTTTTCTTTTCTCTCTACCTTCACAACTGTCTTCACACCTGTGTTCATATCCTTCTCTTGCCCTTTCTCTTTCACCCCCTGTAGTTGGTTCGTCTTTCTCTTCACACTTTCTACATCACCCCGTGTATATTTTTCTTTTCTTTTCTCTCTAACTTCACAACTGTCTTCATTCCTGTGTTCATATCCTTCTCTTGCCCTTTCTCTTTCACCCCCTGTAGTTGGTTCGTCTTTCTCTTCACTCTTTCTACATCACCCCGTGTATCTTGTTCTTTTCCTTTCTCTCTACCTTCTTAACTGTCTTCACTCATGTGTTCATATCCTTCTCTTGCCCTTTCTCTTTCACCCCCTGTAGTTGGTTCGTCTTTCTCTTCACTCTTTCTACATCACCCCGTGTATCTTGTTCTTTTCCTTTCTCTCTACCTTTGTAACTGTCTTCACTCCTGTGTTAATATCCTTCTCTTGCCCTTTCTCTTTCACCCCCTGTAGTTGGTTCGTCTTTCTCTTCACTCTTTCTACATCACCCCGTGTATCTTGTTCTTTTCCTTTCTCTCTACCTTCTCAACTGTCTTCACTCCTGATTCACATCCTTCTCTTGCCCTTTCTCTTTCACCCCCTGTAGTTGGTTCGCCTTTCTCTTCACTCTTTCTACATCACCCCGTGTATCTTGTTCTCTTCCTTTCTCTCTAACTTTGTAACTGTCTTCACTCATGTGTTCATATCCTTCTCTTGCCCTTTCTCTTTCACCCCCTGTAGTTGGTTCGTCTTTCTCTTCACTCTTTCTACATCACCCGGTGTATCTTGTTCTCTTCCTTTCTCTCTACCTTCACATCTGTCTTCCCTCCTGTGTTCATATCCTTCTCTTGCCCTTTCTCTTTCACCCCCTGTAGTTGGTTCGTCTTTCTCTTCACTCTTTCTACATCACCCCGTGTATATTGTTCTTTTCTTTTCTCTCTACCTTCACAACTGTCTTCACTCCTGTGTTCATATCCTTCTCTTGCCCTTTCTCTTTCACCCCCTGTAGTTGGTTCGTCTTTCTCTTCACTCTTTCTACATCACCCCGTGTCTCTTGTTCTTTTCCTTTCTCTCTACCTTCACATCTGTCTTCACTCCTGTGTTCATATCCTTCTCTTGCCATTTCTCTTTCACCCCCTGTAGTTTGGTTCGCCTTTCTTCTTCTCTTTCTACATCACCCCGTGTATCTTGTTCTTTTTCTTTCTCTCTACCTTCTCAACTGTCTTCACTCCTGTGTTCACATCCTTCTCTTGCCCTTTCTCTTTCACCCCCTGTAGTTGGTTCGTCTTTCTCTTCACTCTTTCTACATCACCCCGTGTATCTTGTTCTCTTCCTTTCTCTCTACCTTTGTAACTGTCTTCACTTATGTGTTCATATCCTTCTCTTGCCCTTTCTCTTTCACCCCCTGTAGTTGGTTCGTCTTTCTCTTCACTCTTTCTACATCACCCCGTGTCTCTTGTTCTTTTCCTTTCTCTCTACCTTCACATCTGTTTTAACTCCTGTGTTCACATCCTTCTCTTGCCCTTTCTCTTTCACCCCCTGTAGTTGGTTCGTCTTTCTCTTCTTACTCTTTCTACATCACCCCGTGTATATTGTTCTTTTCTTTTCTCTCTACCTTCACAACTGTCTTCACTCCTGTGTTCATATCCTTCTCTTGCCCTTTCTCTTTCACCCCCTGTAGTTGGTTCGTCTTTCTCTTCACACTTTCTACATCACCCCGTGTATATTTTTCTTTTCTTTTCTCTCTAACTTCACAACTGTCTTCATTCCTGTGTTCATATCCTTCTCTTGCCCTTTCTCTTTCACCCCCTGTAGTTGGTTCGTCTTTCTCTTCACTCTTTCTACATCACCCCGTGTATCTTGTTCTTTTCCTTTCTCTCTACCTTCTTAACTGTCTTCACTCATGTGTTTATATCCTTCTCTTGCCCTTTCTCTTTCACCCCCTGTAGTTGGTTCGTCTTTCTCTTCACTCTTTCTACATCACCCGGTGTATCTTGTTCTCTTCCTTTCTCTCTACCTTCACATCTGTCTTCCCTCCTGTGTTCATATCCTTCTCTTGCCCTTTCTCTTTCACCCCCTGTAGTTGGTTCGTCTTTCTCTTCACTCTTTCTACATCACCCCGTGTATATTGTTCTTTTCTTTTCTCTCTACCTTCACAACTGTCTTCACTCCTGTGTTCATATCCTTCTCTTGCCCTTTCTCTTTCACCCCCTGTAGTTGGTTCGTCTTTCTCTTCACTCTTTCTACATCACCCCGTGTCTCTTGTTCTTTTCCTTTCTCTCTACCTTCACATCTGTCTTCACTCCTGTGTTCATATCCTTCTCTTGCCATTTCTCTTTCACCCCCTGTAGTTGGTTCGTCTTTCTCTTCACTCTTTCTACATCACCCCGTGTATCTTGTTCTTTTCCTTTCTCTCTACCTTCTCAACTGTCTTCACACCTGTGTTCAAATCCTTCTCTTGCCCTTTCTCTTTCACCCCCTGTAGTTGGTTCGTCTTTCTCTTCACTCTTTCTACATCACCCCGTGTATCTTGTTCTTTTCCATTCTCTCTACCTTCTCAACTGTCTTCACTCCTGTGTTCACATCCTTCTCTTGCTATTTCTCTTTCACACCCTGTAGTTGGTTCGTCTTTCTCTTCACTCTTTCTACATCACCCCGTGTATCTTGTTCTCTTCCTTTCTCTCTACCTTTGTAACTGTCTTCACTCCTGTGTTCATATCCTTCTCTTGCCCTTTCTCTTTCACCCCCTGTAGTTGGTTCGTCTTTCTCTTCACTCTTTCTACATCACCCCGTGTATCTTGTTCTTTTCCTTTCTCTCTACCTTCTCAACGGTCTTCACTCCTGTGTTCACATCCTTCTCTTGCCCTTTCTCTTTCACCCCCTGTAGTTGGTTCGTCTTTCTCTTCACTCTTTCTACATCACCCCGTGTATCTTGTTCTTTTCCTTTCTCTCTACCTTCTCAACTGTCTTCACTCCTGTGTTCACATCCTTCTCTTGCCCTTTCTCTTTCACCCCCTGTAGATGGTTCGTCTTTCTCTTCACTCTTTCTACATCACCCCGTGTATCTTGTTCTCTTCCTTTCTCTCTACCTTTGTAACTGTCTTCACTGCTGTGTTCATATCCTTCTCTTGCCCTTTCTCTTTCACCCCCTGTAGTTGGTTCGTCTTTCTCTTCACTCTTTCTACATCACCCCGTGTATCTTGTTCTTTTCCTTTCTCTCTACCTTCTCAACTGTCTTCACTCCTGTGTTCACATCCTTCTCTTGCCCTTTCTCTTTCACCCCCTGTAGTTGGTTCGCCTTTCTCTTCACTCTTTCTACATCACCCCGTGTATCTTGTTCTTTTTCTTTCTCTGTACCTTCTCAACTGTCTTCACTCCTGTGTTCACATCCTTCTCTTGCCCTTTCTCTTTCACCCCCTGTAGTTGGTTCGTCTTTCTCTTCACTCTTTCTACATCACCCCGTGTATCTTGTTCTCTTCCTTTCTCTCTACCTTTGTAACTGTCTTCACTTATGTGTTCATATCCTTCTCTTGCCCTTTCTCTTTCACCCCCTGTAGTTGGTTCGTCTTTCTCTTCACTCTTTCTACATCACCCCGTGTCTCTTGTTCTTTTCCTTTCTCTCTACCTTCACATCTGTCTTCACTCCTGTGTTCACATCCTTCTCTTGCCCTTTCTCTTTCACCCCCTGTAGTTGGTTCGTCTTTCTCTTCACTCTTTCTACATCACCCCGTGTATATTGTTCTTTTCTTTTCTCTCTACCTTCACAACTGTCTTCACTCCTGTGTTCATATCCTTCTCTTGCCCTTTCTCTTTCACCCCCTGTAGTTGGTTCGTCTTTCTCTTCACACTTTCTACATCACCCCGTGTATATTTTTCTTTTCTTTTCTCTCTAACTTCACAACTGTCTTCATTCCTGTGTTCATATCCTTCTCTTGCCCTTTCTCTTTCACCCGCTGTAGTTGGTTCGTCTTTCTCTTCACTCTTTCTACATCACCCCGTGTATCTTGTTCTTTTCCTTTCTCTCTACCTTCTTAACTGTCTTCACTCATGTGTTCATATCCTTCTCTTGCCCTTTCTCTTTCACCCCCTGTAGTTGGTTCGTCTTTCTCTTCACTCTTTCTACATCACCCCGTGTATCTTGTTCTTTTCCTTTCTCTCTACCTTCTTAACTGTCTTCACTCCTGTGTTCATATCCTTCTCTTGCCCTTTCTCTTTCACCCCCTGTAATTGGTTCATCTTTCTCTTCACTCTTTCTACATCACCCCGTGTATCTTGTTCTTTTCCTTTCTCTCTACCTTCTCAACTGTCTTCACTCCTGTGTTCACATCCTTCTCTTGCCCTTTCTCTTTCACCCCCTGTAGTTGGTTCTCCTTTCTCTTCACTCTTTCTACATCACCCCGTGTATCTTGTTCTCTTCCTTTCTTTCTACCTTTGTAACTGTCTTCACTCATGTGTTCATATCCTTCTCTTGCCCTTTCTCTTTCACCCCCTGTAGCTGGTTCGCCTTTCTCTTCACTCTTTCTACATCACCTCGTGTATCTTGTTCTTTTCCTTTCTCTCTACCTTCACAACTGTCTTCACTCCTGTGTTCATATCCTTCTCTTGCCCTTTCTCTTTCACCCCCTGTAGTTGGTCCGTCCTTCTCTTCACTCTTTCTACATCACCCCGTGTATCTTGTTCTCTTCCTTTCTCTCTACCTTTGTAACTGTCTTCATTCCTGTGTTCATATCCTTCTCTTGCCCTTTCTTTTTCACCCCCTGAATTGGTTCGTCTTTCTCTTCACTCTTTCTACATCACCCCGTGTATCTTGTTCTCTTCCTTTCTCTCTACCTTCGTAACTGTCTTCACACCTGTGTTCACATCCTTCTCTTGCCCTTTCTCTTTCACCCCCTGTAACTGGTTCGTCTTTCTCTTCACTCTTTCTACATCACCCCGTGTATCTTGTTCTTTTCCTTTCTCTCTACCTTCTCAATTGTCTTCACTCCTGTCTTCACATCCTTCTCTTGCCCTTTCTCTTTCACCCCCTGTAGTTGGTTCGTCTTTCTCTTCACTCTTTCTACATCACCCCGTGTTTCTTGTTCTTTTCCTTTCTCTCTACCTTCACATCTGTCTTCCCTCCTGTGTTCATATCCTTCTCTTGCCCTTTCTCTTTCACCCCCTGTAGTTGGTTCGTCTTTCTCTTCACTCTTTCTACATCACCCCGTGTATCTTGTTCTTTTCCTTTCTCTCTACCTTCTCAACTGTCTTCACTCCTGTGTTCAAATCCTTCTCTTGCCCTTTCTCTTTAACCCCCTGTAGTTGGTTCGTCTTTCTCTTCACTCTTTCTACATCACCCCGTGTATCTTGTTCTTTTCCTTTCTCTCTACCTTCTCAACTGTCTTCACTCCTGTGTTCCCATCCTTCTCTTGCCCTTTCTCTTTCACCACCTGTAGTTGGTTCGTCTTTCTCTTCACTCTTTCTACATCACCCCGTGTATCTTGTTCTCTTCCTTTCTCTCTACCTTTGTAAGTGTCTTCACTCCTGTGTTCATATCCTTCTCTTGCCCTTTCTCTTTCACCCCCTGTAGTTGGTTCGTCTTTCTCTTCACTCTTTCTACATCACCCCGTGTATCTTGTTCTTTTCCTTTCTCTCTACCTTTGTAACTGTCTTCATTCCTGTGTTCACATCCTTCTCTTGCCCTTTCTCTTTCACCCCCTGTAGTTGGTTCGTCTTTCTCTTCACTCTTTCTACATCCCCCGTGTATCTTGTTCTCTTCCTTTCTCTCTACCTTTGTAACTGTCTTCACTCCTGTGTTCATATCCTTCTCTTGCCCTTTCTCTTTCACCCCCTGTAGTTGGTTCGTCTTTCTCTTCACTCTTTCTACATCACCCCGTGTATCTTGTTCTTTTCCTTTCTCTCTACCTTCTCAACTGTCTTCACTCCTGTGTTCACATCCTTCTCTTGCCCTTTCTCTTTCACCCCCTGTAGTTGGTTCGTCTTTCTCTTCACTCTTTCTACATCACCCCGTGTCTCTTGTTCTCTTCCTTTCACTCTAACTTTGTAACTGTCTTCACTCCTGTGTTCATATCCTTCTCTTGCCGTTTCTCTTTCACCCCCTGTAGTTGGTTCGTCTTTCTCTTCACTCTTTCTACATCACCCCGTGTATCTTGTTCTTTTCCTTTCTCTCTACCTTCTTAACTGTCTTCACTCCTGTGTTCACATCCTTCTCTTGCCCTTTCTCTTTCACCACCTGTAGTTGGTTCGTCTTTCTCTTCACTCTTTCTACATCACCCCGTGTATATTGTTATTTTCTTTTCTCTCTACCTTCACAACTGTCTTCACTCCTGTGTTCATATCCTTCTCTTGCCCTTTCTCTTTCACCCCCTGTAGTTGGATCGTCTTTCTCTTCACTCTTTCTACATCACCCCGTGTATATTGTTCTTTTCCTTTCTCTCTACCTTCTTAACTGTCTTCACTCCTGTGTTCACATCCTTCTCTTGCCCTTTCTCTTTCACCCACTGTAGTTGGTTCGTCTTTCTCTTCACTCTTTCTACATCACCCCGTGTATATTGTTCTTTTCTTTTCTCTCTACCTTCACAACTGTCTTCACACCTGTGTTCATATCCTTCTCTTGCCCTTTCTCTTTCACCCCCTGTAGTTGGTTCGTCTTTCTCTTCACTCTTTCTACATCACCCCGTGTATCTTGTTCTTTTCCTTTCTCTCTACCTTCTTAACTGTCTTCACTCATGTGTTCATATCCTTCTCTTGCCCTTTCTCTTTCACCCCCTGTAGTTGGTTCGTCTTTCTCTTCACTCTTTCTACATCACCCCGTGTATCTTGTTCTTTTCCTTTCTCTCTACCTTCACAACTGTCTTCACTCCTGTGTTCATATCCTTCTCTTGCCCTTTCTCTTTCACCCCCTGTAGTTGGTTCGTCTTTCTCTTCACTCTTTCTACATCACCCCGTGAATCTTGTTCTCTTCCTTTCTCTCTACCTTTGTAACTGTCTTCATTCCTGTGTTCATATCCTTCTCTTGCCCTTTCTCTTTCACCCCCTGAAGTTGGTTCGTCTTTCTCTTCGCTCTTTCTACATCACCCCGTGTATCTTGTTCTTTTCCTTTCTCTCTACCTTCTCAACTGTCTTCACTCCTGTGTTCACATCCTTCTCTTGCCCTTTCTCTTTCACCCCCTGTAGTTGGTTCGTCTTTCTCTTCACTCTTTCTACATCACCCCGTGTATCTTGTTCTTTTCCTTTCTCTCTACCTTTGTAACTGTCTTCACTCCTGTGTTCATATCCTTCTCTTGCCCTTTCTCTTTCACCCACTGTAGTTGGTTCGTCTTTATCTTCACTCTTTCTACATCACCCCGTGTATCTTGTTCTTTTCCTTTCTCTCTACCTTCTCAACTGTCTTCACTCCTGTGTTGACATCCTTCTCTTGCCCTTTCTCTTTCACCCCCTGTAGTTGGCTCGCCTTTCTCTTCACTCTTTCTACATCACCCCGTGTATCTTGTTCTTTTCCTTTCTCTCTACCTTCTCAACTGTCTTCACTCCTGTGTTCACATCCTTCTCTTGCCCTTTCTCTTTCACCCCCTGTAGTTGGTTCGTCTTTCTCTAAACTCTTTCTACATCACCCCGTGTATCTTGTTTTCTTCCTTTTTCTCTACCTTTGTAACTGTCTTCATTCCTGTGTTCATATCCTTCTCTTGCACTTTCTCTTTCACCCCCTGTAGTTGGTTCGTCTTTCTCTTCACTCTTTCTACATCACCCCGTGTATCTTGTTCTTTTCTTTTCTCTCTACCTTCTCAACTGTCTTCTCTCCTGTGTTCACATCCTTCTCTTGCCCTTTCTCTTTCACCCCCTGTAGTTGGTTCGTCTTTCTCTT
>JBBBDQ010000489.1:1062500-1150000 GCA_037127315.1 Ascarosepion bandense
GCATTCACTGCCATATTGAAGAAACGACATCACATAGCAATCCAGTACTCTTTTCTTTGTTTCTAGAGAAATTTTCCTGTTTCTTAATACTCTGCTCAGCTTCTGGAATGCATCCTTGTGCTTTTGGATCTCAGGAATATAAATGTATAGACACTGCTGTGGTCACAAAGTGAGGGGTCAGTTTATATATTGATTGTAATATGGAACTGAATACCCAGTTTATATCCAATATTTCGCTGGAAGAAGCTGTTGAAGTAGACCTTGATTCTCACCCATGAAACATGGAAGGAATGTGATTAATTTGCTAGTATATAAGTGACAGAGAAGGCATTTACCGTGGAGGAATCGAGAAAAGGAGCACTTTACATGAAAGGACCGATAAATCAGCGAGAGGAGTGCCACATCCCGACTATGAGAGTGATGTTGGAAGATAGAAAATAATTCCTTACACAGAAGAAGGCTTTTGGACTCTAACAAGACAGTAAAAGTGATCAGGGCTGATCTCGCCGACATAAGACAACAGTACTCGATGGCTCGTAATCCACTTAAAATCAGGGGCGAGTTTAAAGCCTAATATATTCTCAAGGCAACGAATCTCCAAGGAGAGGAGATCCGTTTATCCTGACTGGCGGTAGTTCGGGGTTAGTTTATACATATATATATATATATATATATATATATATATATATATATATATATATATATTAATCATATCACCCCAAGCAAGGCGATAACGCCACTGATGCGCAGGGGGCTACGTAAGGGTAAAAAGAATGGAAAAGAGAAAGCCGGAAACCACATCCTAAACAGGGAACAAGGGATGAGCCTCTTCACCTGTCAATAGATGTGGATATAATCACACTCCAAAATATATATATATATATATTGTCTACGGCTATATCGTGTTGAATACACCGGTTTCCGTAAGAATACCAGATGCTGTAAACGTAAGGAACAGAATGGTCAACCGGCCCTCCAGTTTTGGGGGTTTGGGGGTTGGGTGCAGGGCTAACAAACCTGCCACGTAAAAAACAGTTTGTTACAGAAACAGCAACAAAAAGTTGCTGCTCTATGCCCCATCTGTGTGATGATGGATAAATGATGATGATGATGATTAGTATTGTATATGTCCGTTGTCGTGTTGTGGGTCGAGAAATCGGATAGGCGAATTCGAATTCCGGTTGAATACGTTACATTCACATACGCACAAATACCCTTGGAAAAATTGGATGGATTGTGAGGACCATCCGTCTTTTCTCCCTCCAGCTATGGGTTAAATAAGACATTGGGTTCTATAACCTTGGTTGGTAACCAGTCTACCTCAGAAAATAATGGCAACCTGCTGGGAGAAAATCTTCTGTCCGGTCAATTATGTCTCTTTAGAGACATGATCGCCTTAGCCTGTATCACGTGTGGCACTTAAATGACTGACACACGCTTGAATGGAAATCTTTGTTTTTTGTTTTTGTTTTATTTTTATTTTTAGCTTTAGATGAAACGAAACCACCCCAATAGCCACAGCCAAAGCTCACCGATCCCCGTGGCAACGTTGATGACGGCACCCTTCGGAGTGGTTTCCCAGATGAAAAAAGTTAGTAGGGTTTTGCCCTCTGTCGAGAGGCATATTTTTTCGATAAGTTGAATACTGTGCTGCTGAGATCTCTTCTTGGGTTAAGGTAGGCATCGAAGCTTTCACTCCAGCCAGAAATTTGAGACTTAAATCCCATTCGTCCACTTGGTTCTTCCCAACTTGCTGTGCCGCCATTGCTCATCGAAATCAATTCTTCCGGCTTTATCGGAGTTATGCGTCGGACCATAACAGGTGCCTGTTTGCCTCTGCTCGCAATGAGTGCAAGAAGATACTTAAAGAAGCAAAGCTACTGTTTGCAGCCAGAATGAAGCCGTAAGTTCGGTTCCAAAAACTACTGGAGGCTCTGTAAGTGTGTACTAAACAATAGCAAACCCTCTATCCCCCATCTAATTAACGACTTTGAGGTCCTTATTTCTACAACAGACAAGGCTGAGTGATTCGCTCGCAGATTCTCCATTAACTGGACTATCTGTACCCGAATTCCCTGTGGAATTCCTTTCACTATATTTACTTCCCCTACAGCTACAATCTCCAGGAATTTATACGTAAGGTCAATAGACATCTCCTATATCAATAACTCGAATCCATTCTCTCAAGCTCTTTTTTCCATCGACTCCACCCCCATTCTCGGTATTCTTATCCGTCTATTACACTCCTCCTGACATTTCCTATGACTAACCCCTTTCTCATCACTTTCCCCTGTGTAACCCCTGCGCCACGGTGGCAGTTGAATGCCTTGCTTGGAGTGAGATGATTATAAAAAAAAGAAATTCTATACTGTTATTATGTGGATTTAAACAGGGGATCAATTCTATATTACAATCAATATATAAACCGATCCCTCACTTCATGACCACAGTCATTCTTCTCTTAGCCACTTCCTGACACTCCCCATAATCTGTCACTCTTTCTCATCACTTTCCCCTGTGTAAGCCCTTGCGCAACAGTGGCAGTTGAATGCCTTACATAGGATGAAATGATTTAAAAATATATATAAATATATAGAGAATTATTTATTTAGATATAAAGAAATGGTTGGACAATGTAAACACAAGTTCTACTCCAGCAGCTTCTTTTCTCACACTTCCCGCCTGTGGAATTCCCTTCCATTTACTTGCTTCCCCGACAGCTACAATCTCCAAGAATTTAAATGTAAAGTCAATAGTCATCTCCTATCTCACTAACCTGCATCCTCTCTCTCATGCTCCTTTCTCCGTCCACTCCACTCTCATCAGTATTCTCATCCTTCTCTTACCCACTTCCTGACACCCCCTGTGACCTGTCAATCTTTCTCATAACTTTCCTCCTATGTAACCCCCTGCAAAACAGTGGCAGTAAAATGCCTTGCTTGGAGCAATATGATTATAAAAAAAAACTATACTATTATAATGTGGATATAAAGTGGGGGATCAATTCTACATTACAATTAATATATAAGCTGATCACTCACTTTATGGCCACAGTAAACCTTCTTTTATCCACTTCCTGAGACCCTCTATAACCTGTCACTCTTTCTCATAACTTTTCTCCTATGTAACCCACTGCCAACCAGTGGCAGTAAACTGCCTTGCTTGGAGCGACATGATTATAAAAAAAAATTCCATACTTTATAATGTGGATATAAAGTGGGGGATCAATTCTACATTACAATTAATATATAAGCTGATCACTCACTTTATGGCCACAGTAAACCTTCTTTTATCCACTTCCTGAGACCCTCTATAACCTGTCACTCTTTCTCATAACTTTCCTCCTATGTAACCCACTGCCAACCAGTGGCAGTAAACTGCCTTGCTTGGAGCGACATGATTATAAAAAAAAATTCTATACTTTATAATGTGAATATAAAGTGGGGGAACAATTCTACATTACAATTAATATATAAGCTGATCACTCACTTCATGGCCGCATTAAACCTTCTCTTACCCACTTCCTGACACCCGCTATAACCTGTCACTCCTATGTAACCCACTGCCAACCAGTGGCAGTAAAATGCCTTGCTTGGGGCGATATGATTATAGAAAAAAATTCTCGTGAAGGCTATTGGTCAACACTCGATGACCAATAGATTCAAAATCGCCATCACTTCACCACTAACAGGCGTTACTCAAGAAGGGTACGAGTTAAGCTGCCAGAAAGGAGCCATCAATGAAGCGATATATGTAATTACCTCGCAAATACTGTGCAGTCAGACTGAGAAACATTATGGCTAGACTTTGGCACAAAAAGATAATTAAAACAGGGTCAATGTGGTTAGGTTCTCATTATCTGTTTAGTGATTATCGCGTTCATTCCTGCGTTTGTTTATAAACTAATATATATTTTCACTCTAATAAAATTTGAATTTCAATTTCAATTTTACTCAATTTGATATTCAGATATTGCCAAATTGAAATTGAGCGTTTTTAATTTGAAATTAAAAACTGACATTTGCTATTTATTAAAGTGAACGTTTTTAATTTGAAATTTATTCTCTAATTTAAGTGTAAAAATATGTAGTCCTAAGCAATTATAATGTTAATATATATGCCATTATTTACGAACACCCCACCACATACACACATATATATATAAAAGAGAGAAAGATGTTACCTAGATAGATAGATAGATAGATAGATAGATAGATAGTGAAAAACATAGATAGATAGATAGATAGATAGATAGATAGATAGATAGATAGATAGAGTGCCTCTGTAGAGTAGACGAAATGAAATAAAAGGATTCTATCGTTTACACAACCCCCGTTTTTTCATCCACCTGCTCAGGACCTTCAAATATTTTATCCGCTGTTTTCATCTGTCTCGTTTTCCCTTTATGTGACCTGTTAGTATCAGGTTCTCCAAGCCATTCTTCCTCGTTTCATGTCCCAAGAACTTTAACTGTCTTTTCCTGATGCTCACTATTAGTTTTCTTTTCGTTACCATTCTTTCCAAAACCTCATCATTGTACACGTGCTCGACCCATGATATCCTCAGCATCCTTCTGTAGAACGATATTCCAATTGCTTCAAGTTTTTCCTTCTTCTTCGATGATATTGTCCAGCATTCCCTGCCATATTGAAGAACTGACATCACATGGCAATTCAATCCTCTTTCCTTTGTTTTCCTGTCTCTTAATACTCTGCTCAGCTTCTGGAACGCGTCCTTTGCCATACCAATTCGCCTTAGGATCTTTGTGTCGCAATTTCCTTCTGTTAGAACACTTCCCAGGGAATCTTAACATGTTTTAAACTTTTGGCAAAACATTTTAGCTAAGTCACGTTTGAAAGGAAAGTATCTTGTAAAAATCAGATTAATAAGTCTGTTATCTTTCAGTCAATGAAATTGAATGTCAACCATTTTCGAAGATTGAAAAGTTGAATCAAATATACATCTTTCTCTTACCTTGTTTAATTTGTCAGGAACTTGGCATTTTATGTTATCAGCCTGGGAGAGGAGATACCAGCCTGTGACAGCTTTATAAAGTGTATGAAAAACATACGACAAGTTGACCAAGCTTTGTGAGCAGCTGGGTAGATGGAACTATTTGGGTGGTTTAGATGGTTGAAGTGACAAGTGTTCGCAACTGAGGGTTTATTTGGATTGTTGATCTCAGAATCTGTAAGTAAGGCCTTCTAATCATAACTGCAGTATCAAACCCAGGTTAGCTATCTCTGATTATATATATATATATATATATATATATATATATATATATATATATAAGCAGTATAGCCCAGTGTTGCACCGGTGTAATGAAAGCTTTAAAACTAATCCATGGTCCTGGAGCTCAGACACTTTAAACGTTGGCACGTCGACCGATTTAGTGTCAGTAGGAGTCGCTACCCCCTAAGCCATAGGTGTATGGAATTAGAGAAAGGAAATTTTAAGGTGTTGTATATAATCAGTGTATGCACACGCCAATCGCCGAAAGAAATTTCATTTTTTTGCCTGCCATTTTGCTTAGAAATTTAGAATGAGGAGCTCTTATTTAATGTTATTTTGTGAAGTTTTTGATACTCTGTTATGGTGCCCTATCTATAGGAAAGAACTCTTCCTCCGACGGGGACGCATTTATGACGCAGTCTAGAGATAGTTGTGATGCAGCGTAACTATATCGTTTGGACGTACACTTCTATTTGCTGAGTACTAACACGCTTACTTGTATATATATTCTTGTTATTCTAATACACTACCTTGTTGTTTACGTGTCTTTTTTTTTTCTAGCCCAAACAGGCCACAAAAATTTGTCGACGAGATTCGCCAGAACATTCTCACTGTATGATGAGAGAAGAAGAGGTAGTTTGCATGTGTCATCATGCAGCAACTGCAAGCCAAAATCCAGGTTTTTAGCTTTAACCAGATTTTATTGCAAAAAAAAAAGAATCAACTTTTGAACCGTAAAAAAAAAAATAACAAAAAAATATATATATTACTAACCAATCTGAATTCTCATAAAACAACGATTTATTATTTAAAGAATCCAACAAGAGTGTGGTACGGATACAAAAAAAAACAAAAACTATTTAGTGAGAGGATTAGTCACGCGTGAGGTTCGGGAGATAATAGACGATGCCGTGTATAACGGACAAGGACAAACAATGGCAGGAGCCGAAGCCGGCATTGGAAAGACAATCACAGAAGATTGATCATCAGACAGATGCGATCGTCAATCGAGACATGTCAGATCGATAATTACGTGCCACTGATTAATGATCATCGCAATGTGCGATTTTCCCCCTCCCTGTTTCCCCTGGTGAGTAAATCCAGTAAATTTTTTCTTTTTTTTTTTCTTTCTCTTTTTCATTTTAACGTGCTGTTAAAAGTGAACTTTTGTCTGTAGCCTTCTTTACAATGAATCAAATCACGTCGAAATGAATAAAAAAAATTTGCGTTCCTTTTTTTTAAACTTTTGTTTAGGCTTACGTGTAATTCGTTTTATTTTTTATTTTTTAAATTTATTTATTTTATTTTATTTTATTTTATTTCATGGAACGAAATTATTGTTCAAATGCATCTTCCCCGAGAAAATTGGCGATTCAAACTAAAAACAAATAATAACAATGACAATAACTTCGAAGATCTTTCAAAATACTTTCAAAATACACAGATCTTGAAGTGGAAATCTAAAACAATACAACGCAGGGGAAAATCCATAATTTTATTTGAAGTTGGAGCCCCTTGTTTGATTTGAAAACACTTCTGATTGCAGAAATCTCTGGTAGCTCCTGTCTTAATTAAATAAAAGAAATGAATTCACATGTACATCTCACGTTTTGCGAAGGACCTTTTCTGTATAAAATATGTGTGATCTTTGGTTGTCTGCTTTTTTTAATTTTATTTTTACAAAAATGCTTTGAAAAATGGCATCCTGAAATTTTTGACTGTAAGTCTCTGGTTGGTATCCGGAAAGGAATGAGTGTGTAACAGAAATCAAAAATTGTGTTAATCCAAAATGCAGATTTTTGTATTAAATATCCAGAAGCGATTGACTCTGTTTATCCGGTCGCACAGTTTTGTCACTCACTAAATAAAACATCAGCATAATAGAGTGAGCCAATATCTGCAATGCAAAATGTGATATTGTGAAACTGCTGGGAGATACGTTGAAAAATAAAATAAAAAGTAAGCTTTCTATTTGTATTACAAGTCCTTATACAGAAAAATTCGCCTGATATATTGAATGACACTCGTAGAAGTCCTTATACCAAAAAATTCACTTTATTTATTGAAAGACCCTCGTAGAAGTCCTTATACAGAAAAATTCAATTTATTTATTGAATGACCCTCGTAGAAGTCCTTATACCGAAAAATTCACCTTATTTATTGAATGACCCTCGTAGAAGCCCTTATATAGAAAAATTCTCCTTATTTATTGAATGACACTCGTAGAAGTCCTTATACCGAAAAATTCACCTTATTTATTGAATGACCCTCGTAGAAGCCCTTATATAGAAAAATTCTCCTGATTTATTGAATGACCCTCGTAGAAGTCCTTATACCGAAAAATTCACCTTATTTATTGAATGACCCTCGTAGAAGCCCTTATATAGAAAAATTCTCCTTATTTATTGAATGACCCTCGTAGAAGTCCTTTAACCGAAAAATTCACCTGATTTATTGAAGTAAAATATTTGAAGTCCCTATACTGAAAAATTCACCTGATTTATTGAATGACCCTCGTAGAAGTCCTTATACCGAAAAATTCAATTTATTTTTTGAATGACTCTCGTAGATGTCCTTATACCGAAAAATTCACCTTATTTGTTGAATGAACCTCGTAGAAGTTCTTATACCGAAAAATTCACTTTATTTATTGAATGACCCTCGTAGAAGTCCTTATAACGAAAAATTCACCTTATTTATTGAATGACCCTCGTAGAAGCCCTTATATAGAAAAATTCTCCTTATTTATTGAATGACCCTCGTAGAAGTCCTTTTGATGTGCAGGGGGCTACGTAATGGTGAAAAGATTGGAAGAGAAAACCGGAAACCACATCCTAAACAGGGAACAAGGGATGAACCTCTTCACCTGTTCAATAGACGTGGGTGGAGTGTGAACCGGGCGATAGATAGATCTATCTACTCTAATTGAAAAAAATAAAAAAAGTGAGAAAGATTGGTGAAGAGAAAGCCGGAATCAACATCCTAAACAGGGAACAAGGGGTGAGCCTCTTCACCTGGTCAATTGAGGTGGGTGGAGTGTGAACCGGGCGATAGATAGATCTATCTACTCCAATTAAAAAAAAATGAAAAAAAGTGAGAAAATTATTAAAGAGAAAGCCGGAAACCACATCCTAAATAGGGAACAACGGATGAGCATCTTCACCTGTTCAATAGACGTGGGTGGAGTGTGAACCGGGCGATAGATAGATCTATATACTCCAATT
The DNA here is from genome assembly GCA_037127315.1 of Ascarosepion bandense. NCBI lineage: Eukaryota > Metazoa > Mollusca > Cephalopoda > Sepiida > Sepiidae > Ascarosepion > Ascarosepion bandense. The sequence continues at coordinate 1,070,960 of JBBBDQ010000489.1, forward strand.
GAAAAGAATAAAAACAGTGAGAAGATTGGAAAAGAGAAAGCCGGAAACCACATCCTAAACAGGGATCAAGGGATGAGCCTCTTAACCTGTTCAATAGACGTGGGTAGAGCATGAACCGGGCGATAGATAGATCTATCTACTCCAATTGAAAGAAAAACAAAGTGAGAAGATTGGAAAAGAGAAAGCCGGAAACCACATCCTAAACAGGGATCAAGGGATGAGCCTCTTAACCTGTTCAATAGACGTGGGTGGAGCATGAACCGGGCGATAGATAGATCTATCTACTCCAATTGAAAGAAAAACAAAGTGAGAAGATTGGAAAAGAGAAAGCCGGAAACCACATCCTAAACAGGGATCAAGGGATGAGCCTCTTAACCTGTTCAATAGACGTGGGTGGTGTGTGAACCGGGCGATAGATAGATCTATCTACTCCAATTGAAAAAACAAAGTGAGAAGATTGGAAAAGAGAAAGCCGGAAACCACATCCTAAACAGAGAACAAAGGATGAGCCTCTTATACCGAAAAATTAACTTTATTTATTGAATGACCCTCATAATAATCATACATGAAAACAAAAATTAAAAATATTTAATAATGAATGATGGCAGTAAATACAAACAAGATTTACATTTAATAGATTCTGTAGAAAATCAAAACAGAACCTAAGAACGAATCGTTGCAGCAGAATTGTGATAAAGAAAGCCAAGGCTGAAGCTCTTGAACAGATGAAACAACGCTGGCAAGACAAACCTCTGCATGGCCAATATCCAGAACGTGCCAATAAATCCAATGTTGATAAAGTTAATATTCATCGATGGTTATGTGCATCTGGATTAAAGTCTAAAACTGAAGGCTTTATTCTTGCAGCGCATGCCCAAAGTCTTTTCACTAGGAACTTACAGGCACATATACATAATAATGTGGATCCAAAATGCAAGTTCTGTAATAAATACCAAGAAACAATAGATCATCTAATCTCAGGATGTTCTGTACTTACCCTAAATAATATGAAAATATTTTACAATAGAGTAAGGTAATATTTACATTGGAAAATGTGCAACCATTATGGAAAATATGTAAACAAACACTGGTATAAACATCACCCAGCACCGGTTGCAGAAATAAAAGATATCACCATTCTATAAGATTACACCATCTATACAGACTGAAAAATTGAAGCAAATAGGCTGAACATTATTGTAAAAAAACAAAAAGAAAAAACTTGCTTATTAATTGATATGGTTGTCCAGCGGATTGTAACATAGCAACCAACGAATTCGAAAAACGATCCAAATATAAAGACTTGAAAATTGAAATAGAAAAAAAAAATGTAAAAATTGAAAACAAGTATCGTGCCAGTGATAGTAGATGCACTTGGAAAGACAAAAAATGGAACAAAACAACACATTGAAAGAATTCCTAGAAACCCCAGCTTAAGAGAGATACAAAAAATTGTCTTGTTAAGTACAGCCCACACACTAAGGAAATCTTTGTCCATGTAAAGCAAGATAAAATAAATTAAATGTACCCATAACAACACACTACGACCTGCCTTAAGTTTTTCCGCAGACTTGGGTAGGTAGTGTGACTATAGCAGACATCGAATTATGATGAAAATTGTTGTAGAATAGTTTTTACACTGAAGGTTATGATCTTGCTATGTCGGTTGCTAATTGACTTAACGCACCCAAAATATTAGGAACTTGGTAATCTTCCACTGTAAGCTGACTCCTTAGTATTCGGCTAACAGCTGACCAATGTCAACTGTCTAGTAGTTCTACTGAACTCCAATAGAACTCTAAAGTACTCTCGGGAACTTCTATGAACTTCTAAAAACTTCCCAAAAACTTCTCAATATTTATTGTATGAAAAATACAATTGTGGCACAAGGCCGATTTGGGCGGGGGAAAACTCAGGTTGGTCTTCAGTACCTATCCTATACCTGGCTAATCCGACTTACGACCCAAACATACCCAATTTTCTCATCCATCACAAGAACATGTCTATCATCATTCAATCCTTCATACACCAAAATACCTCAAACATACCAGGGACCTAAAAAACCCAAGAGTATAAAAATTTTATTGTGAATAATAGATACAAAAATATATTTAAAATATATCATGAAATATGTGGGGAGGGGCATGACATATATTCCCAAAACAAAAAGAATTTTAAACAAATGATACAAACAGAAATCATGATGTTATTTCGACCCAACCAACCCACAAAACAAAGTGTCAGCTCTATTTTGCCCATATGACAAAATCAAGCGGCACACCTTCTACAGGGAGTGGAGAGGAGAAAATAAAATGGACGGGGAGAATATAATCCTGGTTGGTCTTCTGTAACTATCCTATACCTAGCTAATCTGACTCACGACCCAAACATACTTTACAATTTTCTCATCCACCACAAGTACTTGTCCATCAACAGTCAATCCTTCATACACCAAAATACCTCAAACGTACCAGGGACCTAAAAAACCCAAATGAGCATTAAAATTTTATTATAAATAATAAATACAAAAATATCTTTAAAACTATATCTTGAAATGATATGTGGGGTGGGGCATGACATAAATTCCCAAAACAAAAAAGTTTTAAACAAAAAATACAATGTTAGTTGGACCCCACCAACCCACAAAACAAAGAGGCCGCTGTATTCTGCCCATAGGACAAAATCAAGAGGCACTCTTTCTACAGGGAGTTGAGAAGAGAAAATAAAATGGATAGAGAGAATATAATCCTGACCCAGAAGAGATAAAATGAAACAAAAATAAAAACTGGGGAAATTGGGAATCTCGGCCTGGGTCATAACAAAAGACAATGCCGGGGAGAGGCTCGAACTCACATTCATTCCCATTAGCTAGGTACACAAAAAGGAACTACCTTAACAAGGGGAGGGTTCCAAAGAAATCCACCCCCGATGTAACTAGTATATCTAAAAACGAAAATCAAGGCTAGTCCCGTTCACGCGAACGAGGCTCGCCACATTTACCCACCTTTCGCTAAAGTCTGTCGGGGTCAACCGTTTCCGATCAGATCTAATCTTAATTTTGTGGCTGATGCTCAAAATATCGGATCAGATCCAGATGTAAAAGTCGGCCACCTCGCAAGACTTCCTCCAGTCGCGTCGTCCATATCACCATTCGAGCCGTGTCCAATAGCGACAGAAACACCATTCGCTTCACTTCCGAAAACGTCTCGAGTTAACTTCCTGTTAACTCTTATTAATGTAGGAGGGAGAGTCCATTATCTGAGGAATAGGTGTATTTAACAACAACAACAACAATAACAACAATAACAACAATAATAACAACAACAATAATAATAATAATAATGATAATAATAATGATAATAATAATAATAATAATAATAATAATAATAATAATAATAAAACATACATAGAAACAACAAAGGATTGGATGATACAATTAGTAAGGCAACATGAAGAAAGAAAGAAAAAATATTCAATAATAAAAGAAGGCAGTAAATACAAACAAGATTTACAGTTAGTAGATTCTGTAGAAAAGCAAAACAGTAGCCAAGAACCAACTATTGCGGCAAAAAATATGAAAATGAAAGCCAAAGATAAAGCTCTTGAAAAGATGAAACAGCGCTGGCAAGACAAACCTCTGCATGGCCAATATCCAGTACGTGCCAATAAATCCAATGTTGACAAAGTTAATACTCATCGATGGTTACGTGCATCTGGATTAAAGTCTGAAACTGAAGGATTTATACTTGCAGCACAAGACCAAAGTCTTTTCACGAGAAACTTTCAGGCAAATATTATGCATAATAATATGGATCCAAAATGCAGGTTTTGTGATAAACACCAAGAAACAATAGACCACCTAATCTCAGGCTGTTCTGTGCTTGCCCCAAAAGAATATAAAAATCGCCACGATAGAGTTGGGCAATATTTACATTGGGCAATGTGCAAACATTATGGAAAAGCTGTAAACAAACACTGGTATGAACATCACCCAGCACCGGTTACAGAAATAGAAGATGTAACCATTCTATGGGATTACACCATCTACACAGACAGAAAAATTGAAGCAAACAGGCCAGACATTATTGTTAAAAACCAGAAGGAGAAAACTTGTCTATTAATTGATATGGCTTGTCCAGCGGATTGTAACATAGCAATCAAGGAATTTGAAAAACTGACAAAATATAAAGACCTGGAAATTGAAATAGAAAAAATGTGGAAATTGAAAACAAGAGTTGTACCAGTGATAGTAGGTGCACTTGGAATGATAAAAAATGGAACAAAACAACACATTGAAAGAATCCCTGTAAACCCCAGCTTAAGAGATATACAAAAAATTGTCTTATTAAGTACAGCCCACACACTAAGGAAAACTTTATCTATGTAATGCTAGGGATGATAGGTAAGATGGAAAAACATGAAATGGAGTCATAACAACACGCCACGACCTGCCTTAGGTCTCCCCGCAGACTTGGTTGGTAGTGAGACCAAAGCAGAAATCGAAATATGATGAAAAATGACATAATAATAATAAAACTGTCAAAATATAAAGACCTGGAAATTGAAATAGAAAAAACTGTCAAAATATAAAGACCTGGAAATTGAAAGAGAAAAAATGTGGAAATTGAAAACAAGAGTTGTACCAGTGATAGTAAGTGCACTTGGAATGATAAAAAATGGAACAAAACAACACATTGAAAGAATCCCTGTAAACCCCAGCTTAAGAGATAGACAAAAAATTGTCTTATTAAGTACAGCCCACACACTAAGGAAAACTTTATCTATGTAATGCTAGGGATGATAGGGAAGATAGAAAAACATGAAATGGAGCCATAACAACACGCCACGACCTGCCTTAGGTCTCCCCGCAGACTTGGTTGGTAGTGAGACCAAAGCAGAAATCGAAATATGATGAAAAATGACATAATAATAATAAAACTGTCAAAATATAAAGACCTGGAAATTGAAAGAGAAAAAATGTGGAAATTGAAAACAAGAGTTGTACCAGTGATAGTAGGTGCACTTGGAATGATAAAAAATTGAACAAAACAACACATTGAAAGAATCCCTGTAAACCCCAGCTTAAGAGATATACAAAAAATTGTCTTATTAAGTACAGCCCACACACTAAGGAAAACTTTATCTATGTAATGCTAGGGATGATAGGTAAGATGGAAAAACATGAAATGGAGTCATAACAACACGCCACGACCTGCCTTAGGTCTCCCCGCAGACTTGGTTGGTAGTGAGACCAAAGCAGAAATCGAAATATGATGAAAAATGACATAATAATAATAATAATAAAAAGATGAAGCCAATGAAGAAATCCTCAGCCATATGCGAGACACAAAATATTTAAATGAAGAAACGATAAAAACTTCCCAAATTACAACCTAAAAAGCATAATCTCAAATTTGTTAAACTCTACAATGCAGCCCTCCATTTAATGTTAACCCACATACAAGTCTCAACGAAGCAAAATGTGTATCAGCAACAGTAAAAAAAAAAACATCAATGTAAAAACGGCAGTCTCACACACATAAAGATCCACCACGGAAAAGAAAAATAACGAAAGAAGGGAAACAGTCCTCGATGAACTGACAAGAGGAACAAATGTAAGGACGAGAAAAGTCAGAAGATTTGAACGAAAATGCAAAATTCGAATGAAATTGAAGTCTTATCAGCTAAAGAAAAAATAAAACAAACAATACAACTGAATTCTCAAAGAATCAGACGATATAAAAAAAAATCAGGATTCTATGGACAGAACAAAATCTTTTAAATCGATGCAAAGAAATTTTACAGAGAAATAGACGAACCCAAAAATAGAAGAACTTATAAATTTCTGAGAAAAAATATGGGCCCTGCCCTAAAGAAAATAACAAAGCAGATTGGATTACGAAAGAGGTAGAACGGATGAAAAATAGACCAGAACAAATATGGACGGAAATCATAGAAGAGGATGTTGAATATGCACTGAAAAAAGCAAACAACTGGTAATCTATTGGAGTAGATAGACTAAACTATCGCCCGGTTCACACTCCACCCAGGTTTATTGAACAGTTGAAGAGACTCATCCATTGTTCCTGTTTAGGATGTGGTTTCCGGCTTTCTCTTCTCCAATATTTTCACTTTTTTCTTTTTTTTTTTAATTGGAGTAGATAAACTAAACTATCGCCCAGTTCACACTCCACCCACGTCTATTGAACAGGTGAAGAGGCTCACCCCTTGTTCCCTGTTTAGAATGTGATTTCCGGCTTTCTCTTCTCCAATCATTTCATTCTTTTCTTTTTTTTCTTTTTTTTTTTTAATTGGAGTAGATAAACTAAATTATCGCCCAGTTCACAATCCACCCATGTCTATTGAACTGGTAAAGAGGCTCATCCCTTGTTCCCTGTTTAGGATGTGGTTTCTAGCTTTCTCTTTTCCAATCTCTTCACTCTTACGTAGCCCCCTGCGCATCGGTGGCGTTACCGCCTTCCTCGGGGTGATATGATTTTAAAAAATCTCCAGGATTATATAAAACTCTTTTTTTTTTTATAAGCGTTTCACCCCGAGCAAGGCATGTCACTGCCACTACTGCGCAGGGGGCTACATAGAGTGGAGAAAGGATGATTAAATATAGGAAATGTCAGAGGGTGGGTGATAGGCTGGTAAGGATACCGAGAATGAGGGTTGGGTAGATGAGAGTGTTCTGAGAATAGTTGGGAGTTAGTGTGATAGGAGGTGTCTATTGACCCTACATTTAAACACCTGCAGATTGTAGCTGTCTCGAAAGCAGACTTGTGGAAGGGAGTTCCACAGGCGGGAAGCGCGAGAAAAGAAGCTGTTGGAGTAGAATTTACGGTTACATCTTATTTGTTTAACTGTAAAAGTGTGGGACCTAGTTGCTAATCTAGTATCTCGTGTAAATTCGTGCTTAGGCGGCACCAGTGATCTAAGCTCATCGGAGCAGAAGCCATGAAAGTACTTGTAGAAGAGGCACAGGGAAGTCACATCACGCCGGTGAGAGAGTGGTTGCAGCCGGTCTGCCAAGTCAGTATCAACCACGTTACAGATTCACCTTTGTATTTTGTCAAGAAGCCCAAGGAGAGCAGCAGCGGCATCCGACCAGATATGGCAGCAATATTCAATACACGGGCTGATGCTAGATTTGTATATGTGCAGGATAGATTCATTATCTAAACACAGAAGTCACACACTCACAAAATGGCCAAAGAACTGCAAGAAATAATCCTACTAAAACTCTGGCATTGTCAACCAATGGAATTACCTCCCTTCTGCCCAAAAATTGTCACAAAAATATCCCCAAAACTTACAGACCAATTACATGTTCTCCCACTACTTACAATATTCTATTTAAACTATTCGGACTATTATCCTTATCGACGTTTCGGCCGTTGTACGCTTCGGCCTTCTTCAGATGCTAGGAATTCCCAACCGAATCATTAATTACGATCTCTGTGGTATATCATTCTCATCCCATGTACGATGGGGTTCAGATGGCCAAGTAGTTATATCTCTTTCACTTTAATCTCTAAGTTATGTGTTCACCACTGCTGTAAACTTTTACTGAACACAAAACCTTACGGGCCAAGTCACTGAAACTACCCAACATCTATATCCACTGGGGCATATGTACTTGGAATGAGAATGATATACCCCAGAGATCGTGATAAAAAGTTCGGTTCGAAATTCCTAGCACCTGAAGAAGTCCGGAACGTACAACGACCGAAACGTCGTAAACATGGCAGTAAAAATGAAACAATAGTCTGAACAATATAAATAATATAAATACAACCTCATTTCAGAAGTTTAGGCAAATACTTACAAACTGTTGATTCTGAAAAAAAGTTAGATTTTTTTCTTCGAAAAAATGGTATTTTTTTTTTTAATCATCTCACCCCAAGCAAGGCATTCCACTGCCACTATTGCGCATGGGGCTACATAGGGGAAGGTAAAGAGAAGGAGTGGTTAGACATAGGGAATGTCAGGAGAAAGGTGACAGATGAGTAAGGATACCGAGGATGAGGGTTGGGCAGATGGGAAGAGTGTTTGATAGAATGGGAGCAGGTTAGTGTGTTAGGAGGTGTCTATTGACCTTACATTTAAACTCCTGGAGATTGTAGCCGTCGGGGAAGCAATCATTTGGAAGAGAATTCCACAGTCGGGAAGTGCGAGAAAAGAAACTTTGGAGTAGAAGTTGCGGTTGCATTTTATCGGTTTCACTGTAAAAGGGTGGGATCTAGTTGCTAATCTAGTATCTCGTGCAAATTCGTATTTAGGGGGCACTAGTGATCTAAGTTCATCGGAGCAGAAGCCGTGAAAATATTTATAGAAGAGACACAGGGAAGCCACATCGCGCCGGTGGGAGAGAGACTGCAGGCGGTCTGCCAAGTCGGTATCTATCACATTACAGACCCTCCTCTGAACCTTATCGAGAAGCCCGAGAAGAACAGCAGGGGCACCCGACCAGATATGGCAGCAGTATTCAATGCACGGGCGGATGGTAGATTTATATATGTGCAGGATAGATTTAGACGGAAAAAACTTCCGGGCCCTACACAGAGAACCGACTTTCATAGCAGCGGATTTAGCAATGGATTCGATATAGTCATTCCACTTGAGGTCCGCTGAAAGTGTGAGACCAAGGAGGCGTAGTGTTTTACTCTCTGGGAGGCAAGCCTGGTCCATGCTAATGGGAGGTAGGTGAGATTGTCGATGATGGTTAATTGAGAGTAGCTTCGTTTTAGAAGCATTAAAATTGACTAGCACTGCTTAATCAACAATGATATAAACCTGGGTCTTACGATTGTAAAGACCATTTGCATACAAACGGGATGAACTTGGAAAACTGCTTCTCTACAAAGAAAGATCTAAGCACTGCCTAGATTATCTTAAGGCATTCAAGAATGTCCCCCATTTCTTTATTTAAAAAAACTTCAAAAATATGCACGTTATCTCACCCGTCGTCATTAATTTCACCAAACAATGTATGTCGATATGAGAAACAACACTTCACTTCAATCAGATAAATGATATCTATAAGTCTGGTGAAATCAAAACCAACAGAGTAATATTTCAAGATGACTCTTTGTCTCCCTGTTGTATATCGACAAACAACAAACACCATGTATATATATAAAAATATGAAGTGATCTTTTTATTAATGACGATGAACCGTGTAGCCTAGTGAACAGAGAGTGAGAGCGCGCTTCCAAGGGTTGACGGGAGTGTCGTCTGTTGTGTCTCTCTCTCTCCTGCTACTCTGGTCTGTCTGTCCGGACTGTCTGGTGAAATCCGTGCGCCGAGGTCTTTTTATAATCTCCAAACCGGGACTTCCGATTTTTGCCTCGCCCACGCACGCCCACGTAATTCTCAGAGACACCTGTTCTGTTTGCCTCTGTCCATTTCCGCTACTGCCGGAAATAAGGTCAAACAAACATCCGTTCCTTTCAACGACCGGAAAACAACCCCGCTTGCAACAGCCTTCTTCTCGGGTGGGGCCAGATTGTTATATTACATCCCTTACAATTTTGTAAGTCCCTAATAGCATTAACCAGCCAACTAAACCTGACGAACTGTGGCTATTATATATCTCAAAAGATAATAAGCCATGAATTTTACACCGATGATTTAAAGTTGCTGTATACTAGAAATGACAGTGATCTGGAAAGTTTCTTAAAAACAGTAAAATGTTTCAGTGACGATAATGGAATGGAATTCGGCTTGGGTAAATGCGCTAAAAGTCACAATTTTAAGACGATCACTACGACAATCTTCTTCCATTGGCTTATACACCGCGGTAACAATCAAAGATTCTGAATACCTCACTCAAAACAAACGTGATGAAATTCATCATAAAAATAAAATAAACAGTGCACAACTAGTACTAGAGAAAGGTACGATTGATAATGAGATATAAACTGAATTCTCAGAACAGAATTATGGTCATTAACCTATTTTAACCCAGTGTCTTTATTTGAGGACAGTATAAAAACTGTAAAAATAATGTGTATAAATCATTATATAAAACCATTATTATATATAGGAAGTGAGGACATATTGATTCATCAATAAAATTACCTTCTAAATATTGCCCGATTGGAAGAAATATTCTTGTGATTTGTAAATGAAATTAATGTTCTAAAATCTGAGGACACTGGGTTAAAATAATGGGTATAAATCATTATATAAAACGATTATTATATATAGGAAGTGAGGACATTGATTCATCAATAAAATCACATTCTAAATATTGCCAGGTTGGAAGAAAAATTCTTGTGATTTGTAAATGAAATTAATGTTCTAAAACCTGAGGACACTGGGTTAAATAATGTGTATAAATCATTATATAAAACCATTATTATATATAGGAAGTGAGGACATATTGATTCATCAATAAAATCACCTTCTAAATATTGCCCGGTTGGAAGAAATATTCTTGTGATTTGTAAATGAATTTAATGTTCTAAAACCTGAGGACACTGGGTTAAAATAATGGGTATAAAATCATTATATAAAACCATTCTATATATAGGTAGTGAGGACATATTGATTCATAAATAAAATCACATTCTAAATATTACCCGGATGGAAGAAATATTCTTGTGATTTGCAAATGAATTTAATGTTCTAAAACCTGAGGACACTGGGTTAAAATAATGTGTATAAATCATTATATAAAATCATTATTATATATAGGAAGTGAGGACATATTGATTCATCAATAAAATCACCTTCTAAATATTGCCCGGTTGGAAGAAATATTCTTGTGATTTGCAAATGAATTTAATGTTCTAAAACCTGAGGACACTGGTTTAAAATAATGTGTAGAAATCATTATATAAAATCATTATTATATATAGGAAGTGAGGACATTGATTCATCAATAAAATTACCTTCCAAATATTGCCCGGATGGAAGAAAAATTATTGTGATTTGTAAATGAATTTAATGTTCTAAAACCTAAGGACACTGGAGTAAAATGGGTTAACCTTGCCATCACAGTGATTCAATATTTTTTTAATCATATCACCCCGAGCAAGGCGGTAGCACCACTGATGTGCAGGGGGCTAAATAAGAGTAAAAATTAGATATATGAGAGTGAAGATTGGGACGAACCGTTAGAAAGGAACAAGAGAAGGAAGGGAATATAGGTGTGATGACAGTTGCAGAGGTGGAAAGAAAGGAAAGGATATTCAGGGTGGTGAAGAAAGAACTAGGGTCAAGTGATTAAGAGATGAGTATTGACCTTGCATTTAAATTCCTGGAGGTTGTAGCCGTCAGGAAAGCAAGAATATGGAAGCGAGTTCCACTGGCGGGAAGTGCGAGAAAAAAGCTGCAGGCGTAGAACTTTCGTCTGCATTTGGTTGATCTAACCGTGAATGGGTGAGACCCAGTTGCCAGTCTAGTTGCACGAGTAAACACCTGTTGCAGAGGCACCAGTGACTTATGTTCGTTGGAGCAGAAGCCATGAAAGTATTTATAGAAGAGACAAAGAGTTTCAATATCTTGAAATGGGCTCTAAATGACATCAGACGAAGACATTCTAAGACAAGATCGCTTCTTTCTAAGCATAACATGCATCAACCAAAGACTGATGCTGACCTATACAAATCATGTAATGAAGGTGGAAGATGTCTTATTAAGCAACTATTGGCTTACTGAGATACATGAAAACAATAACTGATTGGGTGATACAGTTAATCCAAGAACACAAAAACAGAAAAATATTCAGTCATGAATAGAGGTCCTAAATACAAATGAGATTTACATTTAGTAAATTCTGTAGAAAAACAAAACAAAATGAAAGAATCGACAGTTGCAACAAAAAATAATAAAGAAAGCCAAAGATAAAGCTCTTTCATAGATCAAACAACGCTGGCAAGAAAAAACTTCTGCATGGCCAATATCCAGAACGAGGCTAATAAAGCCGATGTTGATAAAGTTAATACTCATCGATGATTACGAGCAACTGGATTAAAGTCTGAAACTGAAGGCTTTATTCTTGCAGCGCAAGACTACATTTTTTTCACTAGAAACTTTCAGGAAAATATCATACGTAATGAAGTAAATGCAAAATACTGGTTCTGTAAAAACAAGAAACCATAGACCCCCTAATCTGAGTATGTTCTGCACTTTTCGCCAAATGAATATAAAAATCGTCAAGATAGAGTTGGGCAATATTTACGCTGGACAATATGCAAACACATAGGAAATGATATTAAAAAAACACTGGCATTAATGTCACTTAGCATCGGTTACAGCAATAGAGAACATCGCAATTCTATAGGTTATAACATCTTTGAAGAAGGAACTGCAAGAAGCGAGTATAAACCTCATATTCGGCGTTCGTGCGAGAACTGGTGTTTTAACGCTATATGGCCGTAAGTCGAATAGACTATTAACTACTAAAATCTTCTCTAGTACTGAGATGAATTTTTGTCTCCTGATTTCTAGTATAAGATAACAGTTACCCATGGTGTAAATACTAACTGCGAAAAAGAATACAAATAATAGGTACAATACTAGTCATCAAACAACATGAAAATAGAAATTACAAATATTTACTAATGAATGAAAGCAGTCAATACAAACAAGATTTACATTTAGTAGATTCTGTAGAAAATCAAAACAGAACCTAAGAACAAATCGTTGCAGCAGAAATATGACAAAGAAATCCAAGGCTAAAGCTCTTAAACAGATGAAACAACGCTGGCAAGACAAACCTCTGCATGGCCAATATCCAGAACGTGCCAATAAATCCAATATTGATAAAGTTAATACTCATCGATGGTTACGTGCATTTGGATTAAAGTCTGGAACTGAAGGGTTTATTCTTGCAGTGCAAGACCAAAGTCTTTTCACCATTAACTTTCAGGCGAATATCATGATTAATAATGTGGAACCAAAATGCAGGTTCTGTGATAAATACCAAGAAACAACGAACCATCTAATTCCAGAATGTTCTGTACTTGCCCCAAATGAATATAAAATTCGTCACGATAGAGTGGGGCAATATTTACATTGGACAATGGGCAAAAACTATGGAAAATATGTAAGCAATCATTGGTATGAATATCACCCAGCACAGGAAGACTGAAATAAAAAGGATGGATATAATTGTCGAAAACGAAAAGAAAACATCTTTCCTACAAATTGAGATGGCTTTCCTAGCGAATTTGAACATAGCAATCACTGAATTTGAAAAGCTATCGAAGTATAAAGAGATGGAATTAGAACAAAAATGTAGAAATTGAGAACAAGAATAGTCCTAGTAAGTGCGCTTGGAACGATAAAAAATGGAACGAGAGAACAAATTGAAGAATCCTTGGAAATTGCAGCATAAAAGGAATACGAATAACCCTCAAGTGGAATGACTATATAGAATCCACAGTTAAATCCGCTGCTAAGAAGGTCGGTTCTCTGTGCAGGGCCAGAAAGTTTTTATCCGCCTGAAACAATCCTAGACATATACAAATCTACCATCAGCCCGTGTATTTAATCAGTCATTTAAGTGCCATACGTGATGCACGCTTGAGCGACCATGTCTCAAAAGAGACATGACTGACTGGGCAGAAGATTATCCCGCAGTAGGTTATCATTGCTTTCTACGGTAGACTGGTTGCCGATCAAGGCTATAGAAGCCAATCTGTCCTGTTATTTGACTCATAGGTAAAGGGAAAAGAAATCTATTATATTATTATGTAGTAATTAGTGGGGGATCGGTTTCCTATTGTTATCAAGTAATAAACTGTTCCCCACTTTATGACCAACATAAGCCTTAATCATTATTCCAACTATTATATTCAGTCAGGCAAAAGAAAAATGACTGACTGGGCAGAAGGTTATCCCGCAGTAGGTAGCCATTGCTTTCTGCGGTAGACTGGTTGCCGACCAAGGCTATAGAACCCAATCTGTCCTGTTATTTGACTCATAGCTAGAGGGAGAAGAGATGTATTATATCATTAAGTAGTAATTAGTGGGGGATCAGTTTATTACTTTATAACAATAGAAAACCGAGCCCCCACTTTATGCCCAGTATAATTTTAATTATTTTTCCAACTATTATATTCAGTCAGTCAGTTAAGTGCCATATGTGATACACGCTTTGAGCGATCATGTCTCGAAAGAGACATAACTGACTGGGCAGAAGATTATCCCGCAGTAGGTTGTCATTGCTTTCTGCGGAAGACTGGTTGCCAGCCAAGGGTATAAAACTCAATCTGTCCTGTTATTTAACCCATAACTGGCGGAAAGAGACGGATTAATACATTTACCAAGGGTATTTGTACGTAAGTGAATGCAAGGATTTCAACTGGAATTCGAAATCGGCACCTCGATTTGTCGTTCCGAGTCGATATCCGCTGCACCACAACGCACATCCTGCTATCTACCTAGAGGTCCTTGACAAAAGTAGCGCAGATAGAGTCACTTTCTCACCGGCGCAATATGGCTTCCCTGTGGCTCTTCTACAAATAACTTCACGGCTTCTGATCAGATGAACTTAGCTTACTGCTAGCCCCTACATATGAATTTACACAAGATTAGTAACTTGGGCTCACCCTTTTACTGTGAAACGAATAAATTGTAAAAGCAAATTCTACTCCATCAGCTTCTCTTCTCGCACTTCCCGCCTGTGAAATTCCCTTCCATTTACTTGCTTTCCTGACAGCTACAATCTCCAAGAATTTAAATGTAAAGTCAATAGTCATCTCCTGACTCACTGACTTGCATCGTCTCTCTAATGCTCCTTTCTCCGTCCACTCCACTCTCATCAGTATTCTCATCCTACTCTTACCCACTTCCTGACACCCCTTATAACATGTCACTCTTCTCATAATTATCCTCATATGTAACTCCCTGCAAAACAGTGGCATTGCTTGGGGCAACACAATTATATAAAAAATAAAACAAAAAATAAAAAATAAAAACAAAAAGATGTTAACACAAATTCTACTCCACCAGCTTCTTTTCTCGCACTTCCCGCCTGTGGAATTCCCTTTCCGTTTACTTGCTACTCCGACAGCTAAAATCTCCAAGAATCTAAATGTAAGGTCAATTGTCATCTTTTATTTCTCAGACTTGCATCCTTTCCCTCATGTTCTTTTCTCCATCCAATTTACTCTCATCAAAACATATAAAAACAACAATAAATTGTTGAAAGAAAAAGGTATTATCAGTAATAATTAAATAAAATTTAGTTGGCAATAAATGACCTGCCGAGGTTGATATGCCATAAAACAAAAACAATCAACAAACAACCTCCTCTTCTACTCAACATCTTCTTTACTCGCACTTTCTGCCTGTGGAATTCCCTTCCATTGACTTGCTTTCCTGACGGCTACAATCTCCAAGAATTTAAATGTAAGGTCAATTGTCATCTTTTATTTCTCAGACTTGCATCCTTTTCTTAACTCTCTTTTCTCCGTCCACTCCTCTACTCTCATAACACCAGGATTCTTATTCTTCTCTTGCCCATTCTCTAAAAAGCCTTGATTGGGGTGAAATGATTTTAAAAAAAGAAGTAGATGAAGAAAAAGGTGATGATATTAAATTCTGTGAATAATGTCCCAGAAAAAGCCTTCAAAATCACTATTTTTCCCAAAAAGTCTTTTGGCCTCTGCAGATGTCTTAATAAACAACTAGAACAGTTCCTGAAAAACAAAAAAAATAACGTTGAAAATGGTGAATGTCGTGTTCTGCTTCTCGATAAAAAAAAAAGAAAAAAATATGAAAGTAAAAATAAAAATATAAATAAATAAAAAAAACACGGTAATCAGGCCACTAGGGGCCAGACAGAATGAGTGCAGAGAAATATATCAATCGTAATGGGTTATCAGCAGAACACCGCCCCTTGCACCTATTGACTACCCCTCAAACATTTCTCACGCTTTCTAGGATATCTACCCACGAACATTTTAGTGTTACGTTTATACATTTTTCTTTTATATTTTTGCCTAAAATCTGTAGAGTTTTAATTTCCGTCGGCTTATTAGCTTCTCTTATCTCTGTCTTCTTTTTTCGGGAGACCATTTATTATATCGACTCAGAACGAGAAATCGAGGAGCCGAGTTCGAATTTCAGTTGAATTCCTTGCATTCACTTACGCACAAATACCCTTGGGAAAGATATCAATCCGTCTCTTCCCTCCAGTTATCGGTTAAATAACAGAACAGATTGAGTTCTATAGCCTTGGCTGACAACCAGTCTACCGCAGAAAGCAATAGCAACCTACTGCGGGATAATCTTCTGCTCAGTCAGTTATGTCTCTTTCGAGACATGATCGCCCAAGCGTATATCACGTATGGCACTTAACTGACTGACTGAATATAACAGAAACATGATTAAGGCTTCTACTGGGCATAAAGTGGGTGTTCGGTTTTCTATTGTCCTGAAGTAATAAACTGATCCCCCACTAATTACTACTTATTAATAGAATAATATAATTCACCAGTCTACCGCAGAAAGCAATGGCAACCTACTGCGGGATAATCTTCTGACCAGTCAGTCATGTGTCTTTCGAGACATGATCGCCCAAGTGTATATCACGTATGGCACTTAACTGACTGACTGAATATAACAGAAACATGATTAAGGCTTGTACTGGGCATAAAGTGGGTGATCGGTTTTCTATTGTCATGAAGTAATAAACTGATCACCCACTAATTACTACTTATTAATAGAATAATATAATTCACCAGTCTACCGCAAAAAGCAATAGCAACCTACTGCGGGATAATCTTCTGCTCAGTCAGTTATGTCTCATTCGAGACATGATCGCCCAAGCGTGTATCACATATAGCACTTAACTGACTGGGTGCGCACTCTCATTGTCTATCTGCGTATCGATTCGGAATGACAAATCGGGGTGCCGATTTCGAATTCCAATGGATATCTTTACATTCACTTTCGCACAAATACCCTTGGGAAAGCTATTAATCTGTGTCTTTCCTCCAGTTAAGAGTCAAATAATAGGACAGATTGGGTTCTATAGCCTTGGTCGGCAAACAGTCTACCGCAGAAAGCAATGCCAACCTACTGCGGAATAGTCTTCTGCCCAGTCAGTTATGTCTCGAAAGAGACATGATCGCCCAAAGCGTGTATCACGCATGGCATTTAAATGACTGGCTGAATATAATAGTTGGAAACATAAAATGGGGGATCGGTGTTCTATTGGTATGAAGTAATAAACTGATCCCCCACTAATTATACTTAATATAATAATGTAATATAATTTATCCCTTCTCCCTCCAGCTATGAGTTAAATGGCAGGACAGATTGGGTTCTATAGCCTTGGCTGGCAACCAGTCTACCGCAGAAAGTAATGGCAACTTACTGCGTGATAATCATTTGCCCAGTCAGTCATCTTTCGAGAAATGATTGTTCAAGCGTGTATCACATATGGCAATTAACTAACTGAATGCCATACTTCGTAAAAAGACAAAATAATGACTCTCCACACCTTTCTTTTCTTTCAAAACTCCGAATTGGAATGACGTCTCGGGAATGACAGTGAAGTAATTTCGCATTGCCTTTCGCGTGGTTTGGCATCCAGAATAGCCTTTATCCTAGACTGGATGCCATCCAAGGCTAGATAGCCCAGTCTACCCTTCTATTTAAAGTATATCTACGGTGATGAAAATAGACGGGATCATGACTTTCCCAAGGATATTCAGTCAGTTAAGGTCATACGTGATGTACGTTTGGGGCAATCATGTCTGGAAAGAGGCATGACTGACTGGGCAGAAGATTTACCCGCAGTATGTTGCCATTATTTTCTGCGGTAGACTGGTTACCAACCAAGGTTATAGAACCCAATCTGCCCTGTAGGGCGAAGGGACGGATTAATACCGTTCCAAAGACTATTTGTGAGTAAGTGAATACAACCAATTCAACTGGAATTCGAACTCGGCTCTCTAATTTCTAGTTCCGAGCCGATATCCACTGCACCACAACACAGAGAAAAGTAAACAAAAAACTAAACATTCAAAAAATAAAAATTAAAGAAAAACTGAACGTTCAAATACGGTAATTTCTGCGCGAATGACACATCTTTCTCTCTCTCTTTCTCTGTTCTCTCTCTCTCTCTCTCTCTATATATATATATATATATATATATATATATGTCGCTTTCATTCAATTTCACTTTACTTTTCTCTTTCTCTCTCTTTCTCTCTCTGTCGCACACTTTTCTTCCTAGCATTCTCTCTGTATTTCATTTAATATCACTCTCGTCCTTGCTATCTTTCTCTCTCTCTCTCTCTCTCTCTCTCTCTCTATCTATCTCTATCTCGCTTACATTCATTTTCACTGCCCCTTTCTTTCTCTCTTTCTGTCTTTCTCTCTCTCTTTCATTCAGTCTCACTGTCCTCACTTTTTCTTTCTTTTTCACTCACTCACTCACTTCTCTTCTCTCTCTCTTTCATTCGGTTGACTTCTCTCTCACACGCCCACTCTCATTGTCTATATCGCACACGAGTTATTTCTCTATCTCGCTCTGTTGATGAGGTGTAGAATCAGTCAGTTAAGTGCCATACGTGATACACGTTTGGGCGATCATGTCTCGAAAGAGACATGACTGACTGGGCAGAAGATTATCCCGCAGTAGGTAGACTGGTTGCCGACCAAGGCTATAGAACCCAATCTGTCCTGTTATTTGACTCATAGCTAGAGGGAGAAGAGATGTATTATATCATTAAGTAGTAATTAGTGGGGGATCATTTTAATACTTTATAACAATAGAAAGCCGATCCCCCACTTTATGCCCAGAAGAATTTTTAATTATGTTTCCAACTATTATATTCAGTCAGTTAAGTGCCATACGTGAAACACGCTTGGGCGATCATGTCTCGAAAGAGACATAACTGACTGGGTAGAAGATTATCCCGCAGTAGGTTGCCATTGCTTTCTGCCATAGACTGGTTGCCAGCGAAGGCTACAGAACCCAATCTGTCCTGTTATTTAACCTATAACTGGAAGGAATAGACAGATTAATACCTTTCCCAAGAGTATTTACGCGAATGCAATGAATTTAGCTGGAATTCGAACTTGGCTCTCCGATTTCTCGTTCCGAGCCGATATCCAATGCACCACAATGCACATCTTTTAGGTGTAGAGTAGGAAGCACAATTTATGTGGATATGTGGAGAAGATAACGTTTAATACTCAACTTGAACAGGTAAATATTGGTGGAACTTACATCTCCCCAATGGGATATGAAGATAAATGAATATCACACCCATCAATACTGAAAACCGTGCGTCGATAGCTTAGATATAGAATCTCCGACTGATGTCCATTTGGTTAGGGTTCAATCCTGGCTGGAAGCAAACGGATGTCTTACCGTACTGATGAGCGGTGATATAGCGAAACAGGCCTGTCTGCGGATGAATACTTACGCTCTCGCTGGTCTATTTAGCACTCTGGGGAAATGGTAGACTTTAAAACAGGAACAACTCACGCTATTTACACGTCGTTCTCCAGTAATCGATTGAACACTTTTGTTTACAATGTTTGTTTCATGTATTTTACCATTTTTTTTTATATCAATGGGATCTGTATAGATATAGAGTGTTGTGCAAAAGTATTAGGACAAGAATTATTTTATCTTTTATGAGGCATCAAAATAGAGTTTAAAATCACCTCTGTCCTAACATTTTGCACACCACCGGTAGTGTGCAAAATGTTAGGCAAAACGTTCCAGAAAGACAGGATTGATTTTCCTAAAAACCTCACTGAAATTCAAATACAGGATGAAAAACCAAACCTTTGTAAGATTTATTTAACTAAAAAGGAAGCGGAAGGCTTCGGAATTTGAACTGTCCCCCACAAAGCCCTGATCTCAATCCTATTAAACATCAACGGGATATTTTAGATAAAAAATTACTAAATCTAATGTTACTTTGCAAGACACACTTTGGGAACAAATACAAGCTGCTTGGCAGGAGATACCATTGAAGAAGCTTGTGATGTCAATGCCTGACAGAATGAAGGCTGTGATCAAAGCAAAAGGCTATTATACTAAATATGAAATTTATTTTGTGACAAGTATTTTTCTTTTTAAAGCATTTGTTGAGTAAATCAAATAAAATTACTTTAAATTGTTTATTTTCTGTAAATATGCGTCATAAAATATATATATATATATATATATATATATAGAGAGAGAGAGAGAGAGAGAGAGAGAGAGGAAAGAATATTAATAAAAAAAGTTTTGAATTTAAAAATGTACTTTTTTTTGGACAGTATTTGTTTATTTTTATTATTGTATTTTATATTTCAGACCGCCCTCGGTCCTTCATCAGAAACGAGTGATTTTAAATTTGAATTAGAAACGTATTTCACGATAGCGTACAAATATTTTTTTGTTTACATCACGTGGTGTGTTTGTTCACAACATGCGGCACGTCCGTAGAGAAAGTCTTTTTGTTTTAGATAAAAATTTCTTGGAATATATCTATCTATCTATCTATCTATCTATCTATCTATATATCTATATATATATATATATATATATATATATATATTATGTGCGATTGGTAAATTGTCGCAGTTATTTTCATATTTCAAAGCAAAAATGCTATTATACTAAATATTAAATTTATTTTGTAAGAAGCACTTTTTTCTTGTTAAAGCATTTGTTGAGTAAATCAAATAAAATTATTTTAATTAAATTGTTTATTTTCTGTCAATATGCCTCATAAAAGATAAAATAGTTCTTGTCCTAATACTTTTGCACAATACTGTATATGTATGGCTTTATAAATATCGTAAAAGGTAGCGGTGGAGAGTGACAAAAAGGACTACAAATAAACTTTAAGAAAACTTAATGCATGGTCATCAGCAAAAGGTGCAAACCCAAAATGCCAAATACAGGTGGGGTATACCAGAATCGAGCAAGTACAAGGATTTAAGTACCTAGGAAGTGTTCTAACAGGAGATAGAAAGTGCGACACAGAGATCCGAAGGCGAATTGGCATGGCAAAGGACGCGTTCCAGAAGCTAAGTACTAACACACAGGAAAATTTCACTAGAAACAAACAAAAGAGTGCTGGATTGCTGGATGTGATCTCAGTTCTTCAATATGGCAGTGAGTGCTGGACAATATCTTCGAAAATGAGGACAAAACTGGAAGCAGCGGAAATGTGGTTCTACTGAAGGATGCTGCGGATATCGTGGACTGAGCATGCAAGCAACGATGAGGTGTTGTAAAGAATGGCAACCAAAAGGAAATTAATACTGAGCATCAGGAAGAGACAACTGAAGTTCCTGGGACACGCAGAGGAAGGAGAGCCTGGAGAACCTGATACTGACTGGCCTGATAGAAGGAAAGAGAGACAGAGGAAGGCAGTGGATAACATATTTGCAGGGCCTGATCAGGTGGATGACGGAACGGGGGTTGCCAGGAGTAACAGGAACAAACATACTTAGGGCCACAAGGGATAGGGAGACGTGGAGAACCATGATCGCCTACGTCCTGAAGGGACAGGGCAGAAAGAAGAAGAAGAAGTGGGCATATAAGTATATATGTGATGCTGTTATAATAAACGCTACATAGCATCACATATTTACTTATATGCCTACTTCTTCTTTATTCCATTATTTTCCTTCTTTTTTTCTTTTTCAGTCCCTCACTTTATGGTTATATTTTCCTTATATATTCCTTCATTTTCTTTTTTTTTTCTCTCTTCTGGTTTCTTTTTCTTCATCTCTTTCAAATTCTTCATCATAATCTCCGTCTTGATATCTCTTGTCTTTTTCTCCTTTTTTTTTTCTCCTTCTTAAATTTCTTTGAAAACCTTATTCTTTTCTTCTTCAGTCAAACTTTTACTTTTTCATTCCTATTCTTTTTCATACTACCCCATAATCTCCTTCATTTTTTTATCTTTATTCCATTATTTTCCTTCTTTTTTTCTTTTTTAATCCCTCACTTTATGGTTATATTTTCCTTATATATTCCTTCTTTTTCTTTTTTTTTCTCTCTTCTGGTTTCTCTTTCTTCATCTCTTTCAAATTCTTCATCATAATCTCCGTCTTGATATCTCTTGTCTTTTTCTCAATTTTTTCTCCTTCTTAAATTTCTTTGAAAACCTTATTCTTTTCTTCTTCAGTCAAACTTTTACTTTTTCTTTCCTATTCTTTTTCATACTACCCCATAATCTCCTTCATTTTTTTATCTTTATTCCATTATTTTCCTTCTTTTTTTCTTTTTTAATCCCTCACTTTATGGTTATATTTTCCTTATATATTCCTTCTTTTTCTTCGTTTTTTTTTCTCTTCTGGTTTCTCTTTCTTCATCATAATCTCCGTCTTGATATCTCTTGTCTTTTTCTCCTTTTTTTTTCTCCTTCTTAAATTTCTTTGAAATAATTTTGTTCTTCTTCAGTCAAACTTTTACTTTTTTCTTTGCTATTCTTTTTCGTCCTAATCCTTCATTTTTTCATATCTTTATTTCATTTTTTCCTTCGCATGTTTCCTTCATTATCATTTAGCTACGTTGTTGTTTCATTACTTAAATTGTTCGGACTGTTCTCCTCACCTTTATTATCATGTTTTCAACGTTTCGGCCTTTTCAAACTCCGGCCTTCTTCAGGTGAGAGTAATTTCGAACTGAACCCTTTATTTCAATCATTGGGTTATATATATTTTTTCCATGTACGATTACACTTCACAGTTCTTTGGGACAAGTCTCTGGAACTACCCAACGCCTCTATCAATTGGGCCATGCAGACACAACTGAAAGTGAAGGAAAAACTTCAAGCAATGAAATGGAGGTTCTACGGGAGGATGCTGAGGATATCATGGATCGAGCATGTGAGCAATGATGAGGTTTAGGAAAGGATGGAAACGAAAAGAAAATTAATACTGAACATCAGGAAGAGGAAGAGACAGCTGAAGTTTCTGGGACATGCGATGAAGAAGGAGGGCTTGGAGAACCTGATACTGACCGCCAGATAGAGAGAAAAACATACAGAGAAAGTCAGCGGGTAACATATTTGAAGGACTTAATCAGGTGAATGACAGAACGAGGGTTGCGTGGAGTAATAAGAGAAAGATTGCTAAGAGTTACCAAAGATAGGGAAACGTAGAGAGCCATGATCGCCTACATCCTGAAAGGACAAGGCACATAGAAGAAGAATATATATGTCAACCGTTTATATGAAATTATCATGTGGTTATAAAATGGGGGATCAATTTTATATTATAATCAATATGTAAAATGATCCCTCATTTTGTGGTCATGCTAGTTTCTATGCATTTATATTTTAGATTTATGGTTTTGAGCTAGTAGATGGCAGAGCGGGGTTTGGGTGGTGTAATAGGAGAAAGTGAGCTAAAAGCCACCAGGGATAGGGAGATGTGGAAGGCAATGATCGCCTACGTCCTGAAAGGACATGGCACACAGAAGAGTATATATGCCAACTGTTTCTAAACAATTATAATATGGATATAAAATGAGGGTTCAATTCTATATTATAATCAATATGTAAAATGATCCCTCATTTTGTGGTCATGCTAGTTTCTATACATTTATAGTCTAGATTTATGGTTTTGAGCTAGTAGATGGCAGAGCGGGGTTTGGGTGGTGTAACAGGAGAAAGTGGGCTAAGAGCCACCAGGGATAGGGAGATGTGGAAGGCCATGATCGCCTACGTCCTGAAAGGACAGGGCACATAGAAGATAAAGAAGAATTACATTTATCTCTTTATTATTCGTTATTTGTTTCTTTCTTGTTACTTGCTACGCTTTCATATTTTAGTTTATTGCTGTTTCTCTCTTTATCAAAATCATCTGTTTCGCTCCTCGTCATCCTCATCATCACAATTGCTCGTAGTAATGGCATTATTTTGTGCAGAACATGCCATAATTTAACGATCAGGGCGGTTCGCAGCAAATTACACTGGTTCCTGTCGTTTCTTCACCTCACACCACCGACGAAACTTTCCTCAGATCTTTGGTTGGCCCGACCCATGCAGTTTTCTTAATCATCCCGGTTCAAAACCCAGTCTCAATTTCAACCATTCATTTTGAGGGTGTGTCATCCACTGTTTGAACCCAAGAACAGGAAATTCATCTCCTTCTTCTTCTTCTTCTTCTTCTTCTTCAAGATATCTGTTTTCTCGAAACTTCCATTTAGTCATCATATACGCCGGTGTAATAAATTCAGCTGGAATTCGAGTTGGAATTCCAGTTGAATTCATTGCATTCACTTACGCGCAAATACCCTTGGGAAAGGTATTAATCCGTCTATTCCTGTCAGTTATGGGTTAAATAACGGGACAGATTTGGTTCTATAGCCTTGGCTGGCAACCAGTCTACCGCAGAAAGCAATGATAACCTACTGCGGGATAATCTTATGCCCAGACAGTCATGCCTCTTTCGAGACATGATCGCCTAAGCGTGTATCACGTATGGCACTGACTGACTAAATATAATACTTTAAAGACATGATTAAGGCTTCTATTGGGCATAAAATGGAGGATTGGTTTTCTATTGTTATGAAGTAATAAAATGATTCCCCACTAATTACTACTTAATAATATAATGCATTTCTCCACCCTCTAGCTATGAGTTAAATAACAGGGTTAAATAGCAAGACAGATTCTGTTCATTAGCCTTGCTTGGCAACAAGTCTACCACAGAATGTAACAGCAAATTACTGCGGGAAAATCTTCTGCCTAAGCAGTCATGTGTCTTTTGAGACATGATCGCCTAAGCGTGCATCACCTATGGCGCTGTGGCATTAAAGCAATATCCTAATACTACAAATGTCTCTAGTCCTGGGTGTCTTACTAGAGACATTTGTAGTATTAGGATAAGTGCTTAAATCCGGCCGTAAGGTCTCTGTTCGGGAGCTCTTAACTGCTGCTGTTCACAGGTCGCACAAACTCGAGTAGGTTACCACCTTGAAGCTTCCAGTCATAGGCAAATAATGGAGCCCCAAACAAAACAAAAAAATACTTTTATAATATTAATAATAGCAATATTTTCTTTAAATAAAAAAAACACCAACAATACATATTTTTTTAAATCATATCACCCCGAGCAAGGCAATAACGCCACTGATGTTCAGGGGGCTACGTAAGAGTGAAAAAATTGGAAAACTGAAAGCCGGAAACCACATCCTAAACAGGGGACAAGGGATGATCCTCTTCACCTGTTCAATAGACGTGGGTGGAGTGTGATAATTTAGTCAACAATATATTTTTAAAACAAACTGACCAGCAATGCGTATTACATGCAGATGAAGCCATGAAATTGTGACCAAATTTAAATTACAGCATTAAATAACCCTTAGAGGTTGATATGCTGCTAAACAAAATTAACCAACTAAAATCCAAATATTTGGATTTCTGCATTGAATGGCCAATAGAGGTTGATATGACGCTGAACAAAATCAACCAACCAAAATCCAAATATTTAGATTTCAGCATTAAATAACCCATAGAGGTTGATATGACGCTGAACAAAATCAACCAAAGAAAATCCAAATATTTAGTTTTCAGCATTAAATAACCCATAGAGGTTGAAATGCCGCTAAACAAAATCAACCAACGAAAATCCAAATATTTAGATTTCAGCATTAAATAACCCATAGAGGTTGAAATGCCGCTAAACAAAATCAACCAACGAAAATCCAAATATTTAGATTTCAGCATTAAATAACCCACAGAGGTTGAAATGCCGCTAAACAAAATCAACCAACCAAAATCCAAATATTTAGATTTCAGCATTAAATAACCCATAGAGGTTGAAATGCCGCTAAACAAAATCAACCAACCAAAATCCAAATATTTAGATTTCAGCATTAAATAACCCATAGAGGTTGATATGCCGCTAAACAAAATCAACCAACCAAAATCCAAATAAATTTAGATTTCAGCATTAAATAACCCATAGATGTTGATATGCCGCTAAACAAAATCAACCAAAGAAAATCCCAAATATTTAGTTTTCAGCATTAAATAACCCATAGAGTTTGATATGCCGCTAAACAAAATCAACCAACCAAAATCCAAATAAAATTTAGATATCAGCATTAAATAACCCATAGAGTTTGATAAAATGCCGCTAAACCAAAATCAACCAACCAAAATCCAAATATTTAGATTTCAGCATTAAATAACCCATAGAGTTTGATATGCCGCTAAACAAAATCAACCAACCAAAATCCAAATATTTAGATATCAGCATTAAATAACCCATAGATGTTGATATGCCGCTAAACAAAATCAACCAAAGAAAATCCAAATATTTAGTTTTCAGCATTAAATAACCCATAGAGTTTGATATGCCGCTAAACAAAATCAACCAACCAAAATCCAAATATTTAGATATCAGCATTAAATAACCCATAGAGTTTGATATGCCGCTAAACAAAATCAACCAACCAAAATCCAAATATTTAGATATCAGCATTAAATAACCCATAGAGTTTGATATGCCGCTAAACAAAATCAACCAACCAAAATCCAAATATTTAGATTTCAGCATTAAATAACCCATAGAGGTTGAAATGCCGCTAAACAAAATCAACCAACCAAAATCCAAATATTTAGATTTCAGCATTAAATAACCCATAGAGGTTGATATGCCGCTAAACAAAATCAACCAACCAAAATCCAAATATTTAGATTTCAGCATTAAATAACCCATAGATGTTGATATGCCGCTAAACAAAATCAACCAAAGAAAATCCAAATATTTAGTTTTCAGCATTAAATAACCCATAGAGTTTGATATGCCGCTAAACAAAATCAACCAACCAAAATCCAAATATTTAGATATCAGCATTAAATAACCCATAGAGTTTGATATGCCGCTAAACAAAATCAACCAACCAAAATCCAAATATTTAGATTTCAGCATTAAACAACCCATAGAGGTTGATATCCCGCTAAACAAAATCAACCAACCAAAATCCAAATATTTAGATTTCAGCATAAAATAACCCATAGAGGTTGAAATGCCGCTAAACAAAATCAACCAACGAAAATCCAAATATTTAGATTTCAGCATTAAATAACCCATAGAGGTTGATATGCCACAAAACAAAATCAACCAACCAAAATCCAAATATTTAGATTTCAGCATTAAATAACCCATAGAGGTTGATATGCCGCTAAACAAAATCAACCAACGAAAATCCAAATATTTAGATTTCAGCATTAAATAACCCATAGAGTTTGATATGCCGCTAAACAAAATCAACCAAATATTCAGCATTAAAGAACTTTCATCACATGAATCCATTGAATCTTCTATTCTAAAATTTCTTAAATTCAAATTCTATTCAAAATTAATAATTTGACAAAACTACAGCATAAAGCATTAGTTTTTATGTCCACACAAACATGTACATTCAAAAAAGCTGAGTAGCATTTCCCATGTACTCAAGCGCGAGAATAGAAAAAAACATCTATCATATTTTAGTAGCTGGAACTACTACAAGATTATTCTTCTATAAATTTATAAAAACTAGCATGGGCACAAAATGAGGGATCAGTTTATATACTGATTATAATATAAAATTGATCCCCCATTTTAAATCCACATTATAATTTCTTATAAACAGTTGGCATATATGTTTTTCTATGTGCCCTGTCCTTTCAGGACGTAGGCGATCATGGCTTTGCACGTCTCCCTATCACTGGTGGCTCTTAGCACGCTTTCTCCTGTTACATCACGCAACCCTCGTTCTGCCATCCACTAGCTCAAAACCATAAATCTAGAATATAAATGTATAAAAACTAGCAAGACCACAAAATGAGGGATCAGTCTGTATACTGATTATAATATAAAATTGATCCCCCATTTTATATCCACATTATAATTTCTTATAAACAGCTGGCATATATATTCTTCTTCTATGTGCCCTGTTCTTTCAGGACGTAGGCGATCATGGCTTTGCACGTCTCCCTATCCCTGGTGGCTCTTAGCACGCTTTTACCTGTTACACCACCCAAACCCTGCTCTGCCATCCACTAGCCCAAACCCATAAATCTAGAATATAAATGTATAAAAACTAGCTTGACCACAAAATGAGGGATCAGTTTGTATACTGATTATAATATAAAATTGATCCCTCATTTTATATCCACATTATCATTTCTTATAAACAGTTGGCATATATATTCTTCTTCTATGTGCCCTGTCAGGACGTAGGTGATCATTGCTTTCCACGTCTCCCTATCCTTGGTGGCTCTTAGCACTCTTTCTTCTGTTACATCACACAACCACCGTTTCGTCATCCATCTGGTCATGCCCATCAAATAAGTTATCCACTGCCTTCCTCTGTCTCGCTTTCCTTCTATCTGGCCTGTCAGTATTAGGTTCTCCAAGACCTCCTTTCTCATTGCGTGTCACAGGAACTTTAGTTATCTCATCCTGATGCTCACTATTAATTTCCTTTCGTTTTCATTCTTTCCAACACCTCATCATTGCTCACATGCTCGGTCCATGATATCTGCAGCATCCTTCTGTAGAGCCACATTTCCGCTGCTTCTAGTTTTTTCCTCATCTTTGATGATATTGTCCAGCATTCACTGCCGTATTGAAGAACTGTCACCACATAGCGATCTAGCACTCTCTTCTTTGTTTCTAGCGTGACTATCCTGTGTGCTAGTACTTTACTCAGCTTCTGGAACGCGTCCTTTGTCCTGTCAATTCGCCTTCGGATCTCTGTGTCGCACTTTCTATCTCGTGTAGAACATTTCCTAGGTATTTAAATTTTTGTACTTGCTTTATTCTGGTATCACTCAATTGTATTTGGCATTTTGGGTTGCACCTTTTGTTAATGACCATGCATTCAGTTTTCTTAAACTTTATTTGTAGTCCTTTTTTGTCACTCTCCACCGCTAACTTCTAGTAGTGGTAAGGCCACTGGTGTGCAGGGAGCTACGTAAGAGTAAATAGATTGGAAGAGAGAAAGCCGAAAACCACATCCTAAACAAGGAACAAGGGATGAGCCTCTCCAGGCTATCCTTCCTCATTGCGTGTCCCAGGAACTTCAGTTGTTTCTTCCTAATGCTCAGTATTAATTTCCTTTTTGTTGCCATTCTTTCCAACACCTCATCGTTGCTTGCATGCTCGGTCCACGATATCAGCAGCATCCTTCTGTAGAACCACATTTCCGCTGCTTCCAGTTTTGTCCTCATTTTCGATTATATTGTCCAGCATTCATTGCCGTATTGAAGAACTGACATCACATATCAATCCAGCACTCTTTTGTTTGTTTGTAGTGAAATTTTCCTGTGTGTTAGTACTTTACTCAGCTTCTGAAACGCGTCCTTTGCCATGCCAATTCGCCTTCGGATCTCTGTGTCGCATTTTCCATCTCCTGTTAGAACACTTCCTCGGTATTTAAATTTTTGTACTTGCTTTATTCTGGTATCCCCCACCTGTATTTGGCATTTTGGGTTGCTCTTTTTGCTGATGACCATGCATTAAGTTTTTAAGATTAAATTTCGCTATTAAATGACGCATATGTTGTTCAACACATCAACGGACTAACCAATCAAATGTCTCAGTTTTTCACCAAAGAAGTCAGTTCCATTAAAATATGTTAGTTCAACATCTACCAAAACCTAAAATCTGACATTTTTACATTAGTCCTTCTAATGCTACTGTAACACATTAATACCCACGGGGATATCCGGCATTTATGATAAAATTGAAAGAAAATCAGTTGTTGTAGTTTTTTTTTTTTTCTTAAGTCCGCTTTTTATTATAGGCATTTCTATATAACCTATTAAGAAGCGCTGTTTCATTCTTGCGAGGCTGGATATTAATGGGTTCTGTCCGTCACTGACCTGCTCTTCATTAATGTTCGCTTTTTCAACTTTCTTTCTCCTTTTTTTTATTTCACATTTGTTATTTTCTAATCTCCTTACCATCGTCTCTCACTCTGAAAAAAAAAACAAAAAAAAAAAACAAAAAAAAAAAACAAAAAAAAAACACAAATCTTACTCAATGGAAAAAAAAAAAGGGATTTAATAAAAAAAAAGAAAAATTCGAGAAAAATAGAATTCGAAAATTTTCACAAGCAGACGGTTCTTGTATTACTGAAATTATAGTCAGCCATTTGCAAATACAAAATTTTAGTTTTCGCTTTTTTTTTTTTTAATCACGATGCAAATGTATTTTATGTTTATGACTCTGACAGTCGTCTCCGTCTTCTTAGTCTCGTTTTTTTTCTGTTCTAATACAACTACGGCCTGCATACGGACAGGTAACGACCTCAGTAGATACACAAAGATAGAAAAAGGCGTAAGACAAGGATGTGTCTTTTCACCGGATTTGTTCAACCTATACAGCGAGAATATTTTGAGGACCCTAGATGACACACCAGGATTTGTTATTGGAGGCCACAACCTGAACAACATAAGATACGCGGACGATACAGTACTGACCGCGGACACGGAAAGGAAACTGCAAGATCTCATACAGAAAGTAGCAGTGGAGAGTGACAAGAAGGGACTACAAATAAACTTTAAGAAAACTGAGTGCATGGTCATCAGCAAAAGATACAACCCAAAATGCCAAATACAGGTGGGGGATAACAGAATCAAACAAGTCCAAGAATTTAAGTAACTATCGCCCGGTTCACACTCCACCCACGTCTATTGAACATGTGTAGAGGCTCATCCCTTGTTCCCTGTTTAGGATGTGGTTTCCGGCTTTCTCTTTTCCAATCTTTTCACTCTTACGTAGCCCTCTGCACACCAGTGGCGTTACCGCCTTGCTCGGGGTGATATGATTGATTAATAAAAAAAACGAGGTCATGTAATTTCCTTTCCGTGTCTGCTATCAGCACTGTATCATCTGCACACCTTATGTTGTTCAAGTTGTGGCCTCCGATCACAAATCCTGGTGTGTCATCTAGGGTCCTTAAGATATTCTCGCTGTACAAGTTGAACAGACGATGTTAAATATAAATAGAATTTTGCCGTTCCTCAAATGTTCAGTTCATTGTATTCTCAGCATCCTTCTGTAGAACCAGATTTTTATATCTTCAAGTGATCTTCTTCATCTGCGAGGAGATTGTCTAGCATTCACTGGTATATTCGAGGAAAGATGTCTCGTAAAAGCTGAGTACTCTTTTCTTTTTTTTGGAGTGAAATTTTTCTGTTTCTGTTGTGGCCTGTTAGGGCCAGAAAGAAAAACATAAAAAGAAGATCGCTTAGGCGATCGTGTCTCGAAAGAGACATGACTGGCTGGGCAGAAGGTTAACCTGCAGTAGGTTGCCATTGCTTTCTGCGGTAGACTGGTTGCCAGCCAAGGCTATAGAACCCAATCTGTCCTGTTAGTTAACCCATAACTGGAGGGACGAGACGGATTAATACCATTCTCAAGGGTATTTTCGCCAAAGTGAATGCAATGAATTCAACTGGAATTCGAACTCGGCTTCCCGATTTGTCGTTTCGAGTCGATATCTACTGCACCACAACGCACATTGAACTTCTTTTTTTTTATTTTGCTATCCCCAATGTTTATTTTGCATGATGAGATATCTCTTTTGCTATAAAAATACGACCAGTAATTGACCGGTAATTGATGCTTAGTCCTTTTTTCTCGCCTTCCTTCATTACATTGTAGTCCCCTTTCTGTGTCTACAATCAACAGAATGTAATCAGTATCTAATCTATCTAAATCTAAACTTATTTATAAATAGAACTTTGACTCTGTGTGTGTGTGTGTGTGTGTGTCTGTGTCTGTGTCTGTGTGTGTAACCGTTACCTATAGACGTCAAAACGACTGAACCGATTTTCCTGAAAATTTACACAGTTGTACTATAAGCGTCTCCGAGTGTTCTTAGCTAGGTTTTGTGTCGGGGTACGCCCGACAAATATCGAAAATCGATGGTCGAAAAAATCGGGCTATAGAATGAGTGGTCCGATTTTAATCAAATTTGATACACTCATAGACAAAGACATAAGAAATGATATTCAGAAGTTTCAAGATTGCAGTTCTTACAATAGTGCAGACAATCGATAATATATATATATATATATATATATATATATATATAAAAGGCAAGATGTTTGTGTGTGTGTCTGTTTATCTGCCTGTATGTATTTTTTTCAGCTCTTTTATTTTAGTTTTTGCTTCGGGTTTGCCTCTAATTAGGTATAACTGTAGTTCTTAGTCTCAGCCATGATACCATTTACTCAGAGGACTTATTTAGCCTTCAAAATTCAGTTTACGACAAAAAAACTTATTTGATATCGATACCAGGAAATCAAAATTTGACTTACATCCATTCATTTTTCTTTCAGTCTACGGTTTCGCTTTAACTGGAAACAACTATTGCTTTTTAGTCTTTCGTACCAACGTCCAAAGAGTCTGAGCTCCAGGGCCATGGATTAGTTTTAAAGCTTTCATTACACTCGGGCAACGTCGGGCTATACTGCTAGTATTTTATAAAGTTATTATATCTACCAATGATAAATACTTGTAGGACTTTAATTATCACAGAATAGTTCTGTATAAGTTGAGTCTGAAGTTGAGTTATGCTTAATATATAACGGATTTTGATAACGAAAAGTTTTTATATTTTTTTCTAATGTAGGAAACAAAAGACGTCTCCCAGCCCTGCACTCAATATTTATTGCTGGTAATCATTTTTTTTCTTTTTCTTTTGTATTATGTTAATAATTCTGTTTCTTCAAAAATATACTGTTGGTAAAATTGTTTCTTCAAAAATGTATTCTTATTAATATTTTTTCTTCAAAAATGTATATTTTTTTATAAGTCTATTGTTATGCATATATTTCTATGAAAGTGTATTTTTTATACTTTCATGGTATTTTGACTCCAGATTGGGGGATTAACTGTTTACCCATAGCTGGGTCCCTAACTGGTGCTACCACTCCGTGTCAGGATGGACCTGGGAACAAAAGCAATTAAGATGTTGTTCCATTCTTCTCACTACCTTCCAATCAGAGGCCTTGCTGCCGGATGCAGTTTGCCGTCATACCCAGGACCCTGTATAAGTTGAATAAATCCGTTGAGAGAACACTATCTTCATCTTATGATTTTGTTAAGATTGTAGTCGCCAATAATGAATTATGTTAGATATTCAATGGTTTGCTTCATTTAAGCGCCATATGAACTTTATGAATACTTCCTGTTGATCAACTTGCATCTGAACAAGGAATCGTGATCATTTTAGAACTACCGGTGTGTGTGAACTTTTGAATAGAAATTTCAATTTGAAACGAAATTACAAAACAGACTTCTTGCCGGTAACTCAAGCATTATTTGTGCTGAAAAGAATCCGAGAAAGCTCTTTCTCTTGTCAAAATATTTTCCACTGTGACATACATTCAATAAAACCTTGTCATAATATCCACACATGAAGAAAAACAACACCAGAATGCAAGTGACTCTTTGCAGTCAACCTGACCTGCTGCAGATATGGAAGGCTCAGACGACAATTTATTCTAACAGACAGAAAATGATGTTCGTTGGGAAAGGCTAAACCACATCAGATACAGGGATGCGCCTTTTTGCGATGGTTCTGTTTAGAAATAAAGGATTCTTTAATGTTTAACAGATAACAGACTCAAATCGTTAGAATATGGGTGCTAACAATTCGACATGAAATGCCAAAGAGACATTCCTTGCATTTTTTAATGACATTTTTTTTATTTAATTAGGAGCAAATAAAAACAGCCAAGGTTGCTAAGATGTTTTTTCTTTTATAATAATTGTCATCAAGTACAAGGCCCAAGAGCCATTCAATATAGAGTGATACTGAATGGGGTTTCTGATATGGACGTAAGAAAAAGAATTACGGTTAAGTGGCAGATAAATAAATAAAAAACAGACTTTAAGAGGTCAAAATTGTAGAGTTTAGGGGAGTTTAGGGAACAAAGGAATTCCCGGGGAAAAATATATGGTGACAAAGCCACTAAGACGCAAGGAGTTACTGAGAGTAAACGAGAATGAGAAGACTTTTAAAGGAAACAAAAAACAAAACAAAAAAAAAGAACAAGGGATAAAACGATACTCGTGTTCAAAAATCCGGAGATCAGTGTAAATCGGACGATAGGCGAACCTATCTACTCCTTCGTAGCAAAAAAAAAAAAAAAACAGGGGATAAGAGCCGTGAGAATGCAGGTCTTGGCTTTAAATCTCTGATATGATAGCATGAAAGAACGGAACTTATTGCAACGTATGCAATGTATATAGCGAAAAGCTTGAGAGATCACGTTCCATCGAAAGGGTCTGACGACATTACATTTTTTTTTTAATTATTTCACCCCGAGCAAGGCGGAAACGCCACTGATGTGCAGGGGGTTACGTAAATGTAACAAGATTAATTAGAAAAGAGTGAGGAGTACAAACTAGTTAGAAAGGAACAATAGAAAGCTGAGAAAGCAGGTGCGATGACAGATACATAGATGGAGAGAAAGGGAAGGTTATACGGGGGTGGGGAGAGAGCTAGAGTCCAGTGGTTAGTAGATGAGTATTGACTTTGCATTTAAATTTCTGGAGGTTGTAGCCGTCAGGAAAGCAAGAATACGGGAGCGAGTTCCACAGGCGGGAAGTGCGAGAGAGGAAGCTGCAGGAGTAGAATTGTCGTCTGCATTTGGCTAACCTGATTATGAATGGGTGGGACCTAGTTGCCAGTCTGGTTGCACGAGTAAACACCTTCATTTGAAAGTACACCTATGGGAAAGAGACTCTCGGGTGGGAAATTTATTCATCCCCCAGAAGTCTGTCGAAGAAACTTCGATAATAATAAATATATAATGATAAGAAATTATAATAATAAATAAAAATGAGTTTGAGTTTTGTTTAACGGCATATCAACACCTCTGTGGGTTATTTAATGTCAAAAAAGTAAGGTTTTAAGGTACCTTTTTTCTAATGTTCACTTATAGTGAGAAGGATGATTTTGTCAGATTTTTTAAGGTTGAAAGTACTTGGGTACCTTGAGAAATGAATGAAAATAACATCTGCCAACGTTAAAGCTCATTTCTGACATCTTTTCATGGTAATACACGAAAGATTATCCGAGAGTATGAACGGATTTTATTAAAAATAAGCAAACATAAGGTTTGCAATTTATTTAATAAACCGCCGATAACTTTTTCCTCTTTCTCATCACTCCCCCCCCCCCCCCCACTATGTACCCCCCTGCGCAACAGTGACAGTAAAACTACCTTGCTTGGGGTGAAATGAAAAAAAAAATGAAGACAAGGCAGTTGAAATATCTTTTTTATCAGACTTTAAGAAATTTCTTTTTAACCCTCTAGGGCCATTCGTATCATATTTGATACAGTATGAAAACAAGCCTTGAAAGAAATATTTTCCTAAAAAATTTTTAAGAGAAATATTTTATAAATTTCAAATGAAAACAGTACTGACTGCTCAGTCAATGAATACCAAATGTTTCCTTATAGGGAAATACCAAATGTTTCCTTATAGGGAAATACTGTATCAAATATGATACGAATGGCCCTAGAGGGTTAATAGATAGATAGATAGATAGATAAACAGACTGAGATTAACCCTCTAGGGCCATTCGTATCATATTTGATACAGTATGAAAACAAGCCTTGAAAGAAATATATTCCTGAAAATTTTTTTAAGAGAAATATTTTATAAATTTCAAATGAAAGCAGTACTGACTGCTCAGTCAATGAATACCAAATGTTTCCTTATAGGGAAATACCAAATGTTTCCTGATAGGGAAATACTGTATCAAATATGATACGAATGGCCCTAGAGGGTTAATTATCTGTTTTGCTTGCGCATATTTAACAACTGAATCCTTTGCAAAATTTTTGAATAAAGCCATTCTTAGAATTTCCGAGGAAGATGCCATCGTAAGAACAGAAGAAAACTTGAAAAAGACAAAAATAAGACCATCAACCCGTCCCCAAAAAATCAAATCGATTTACTATAACGTTATATAAAAAACTAAGCCCTCCTAAAATTGTTTAAATATTGAAATATTTCAAAAATTTTTTGTCAATCGGAAAGTTTAGGGTGTAATCGATAAGACTGCATTGAAAAAAAGTAAAAAGAAAAAGAATTAAAAACAACAAATTTGAAGGTGACGGTCTCCTTCACGTCCGCCAAAATTTCAGTAGTAATTTTTATTTATTTTTAATTATCCTCTTATTTTTTTTTAATGAAATCCTGTGCTAGACAGAGTCAAGCAGCTAGAGACTGTATAAAAATAGTGAGAAAAGTAAACAAACCGGTACACGAACAATTCCCATGATGCATTGCTCTGTCGTCGTTACTTCCTGTCATTAATTTTCGAGATTTCGTTTGAACGCGACATTAGAAAGATAAAAAACGAACGTAAAGAAATCCGACAAAAATGAAAGGAAAGGAAAGGAAGGAAGGAAGGAAGGAAGGAAGGAAGGAAGGAAGGAAGGAAGGAAGGAAGGAAGGAAGGAAGGAAGGAAGGAAAATAAAAAGAAAGTAAGAAAGAAGAGAAAAAAAATGAAGAATTATCTATACATAAAGTAAAGTATTACTTTCAAAGACTGAACTAGAATTTCGTTCCTGATGGAAGATAACTAAAGATTCAGTTTTAATGATACCACCTGCCGGGAAACTTCGGTTACACCTTTGTTGATATCACACACACACACACACACACACACACACACACACACACACACACACACACACATACACATATATGTGTGTGTGTAAGAGTAAATAAATTGCAAACATTATGTTTGCTTATTTTTAATAAAATCCGTTCATACTCACAGTTAATCTTTCGTGCATTACAATAAAAAGATGTCGGAAATGAGGTGTAACACAGCTTTCCGGTTACATTTGTTACCATAATTCACCTCCTGATAATGATCTCGGAAAGAGTTTGAAAGTACTTGGGTACAATACAAATGAATGAAAATAACATCTGTCAACGTTACAGCTCATTTCTGACATATTTTGATTGTAATACGTGAAAGATTATCCGTGACTATGAACGGATTTTATTAAAAATAAGCAAATATGTTTGCAATTTATTTACTCTGACATGTTTAAAAAGAAATTTGCTGCCTAAATACACAAAATACATTTTTTTTTTAATCATACCACCCCAAGCAAGGCGATAACGCCACTGATGCGCAGGGGGCTACGTGAGAGTGAAAAGATTGGAAAAGAGAAAACCGGAAACCGCATCCTAAACAGGAAACAAGGGATGAGCCTCTTCACCTGTTCAATAGACGTGGGTGGAGTGTGAACCGGATGATAGTTTAGTCTATCTACTCCAATTGAAAAAAATAAAAATAAAAAAAGAGTGAAAAGATTGGAAAAGAGAAAAACCGGAAACCACATCCTAAACAGGAAACAAGGGATGAGCCTCTTCACCTGTTCAATAGACGTGGTTGGAGTGTGAACCGGACGATAGTTTAGTCTATCTACTCCAATTGAAAAAATAAAATAGGATAAAAAAAAGAGTGAAAAGATTGGAAAAGAGAAAAACCGGAAACCACATCCTAAACAGGAAACAAGGGATGAGCCTCTTCACCTGTTCAATATATGTGAAATGTGTATGTGTATATATATATATATATATGTATATATATATGTGTGTGTGTGTGTGTGTGTGTGTGTGTGTGTGTGTGTGTGTGCGTGTGTGCGTGTGTTTGTGTGTGTGTGGATGTGTCTACCTACACTGATGAGCTGTGATAGAGCGAAACGGGATTGTATGTGGATGACTAATATATTATGCTCTCATTACGACTGAGTTTTAAAATCAGTTTCCACGTCTGCAATATATATGTGACTCTTCAGAAATGAATTGAGTTCTTTTGGTGACTGGCGTGTGTATACACTGCTTATACAGAACATGTTAAAACGTCCCTTCTCTGATTCCATGCACCTATGACTTAGGGGATAGCGACACTGACTGACACCAAATCGGTCGAGTTTCGATCTCGGCCAGAAGCATGTGTGTCTAGTCACACTGCCGAGCTGTGATACTGCGAAACAGGCTTGTATGTGGATCACTAATATATATATATTTTTAGAAAAGGTTTTTGATTTACTACAATTTCAATGGGTAATACATATTTCACCGCATAATGATGTTATTATTGCGACTCGTCAGTACAACAATTGATCCTCAAAATATCCTCCCCCCAATGTTTTTAAACATACGCTCACATGTCCATATTTTGAACAAATATTTGTAACTGGAATTTACAAAGAAAATTCTCGCTCATTTCAAAGAACACCAAAGAATAGAGAAAAAAGCAGACGATTAAATAATAGAAAGAAGAGAAAAAAGAAGAAAAAAAAGAAAAAAAGAGAAAAAAGAAGGAACAAAGAAATAAATTAAAAAGAAAATAAACTGTATCCAGAGAAATAAAATGTTAACTTCATGTATCGAAATAGCGTCTATAACGACTAGTCTACTTTCTTAGAAAAACATGACGTGGAAAACATCGAAATTTAATTTCAAATATAATGGGATATATTTACAGTGCATAAATAAATTGTATATCATAATTTTGATACAATTTTAAAAAATAACAACTATTACTATTATTTTAAAAACACATATTACTTTTAAAATTCAGTGATATATATATATATATATATATATAT
This sequence comes from Ascarosepion bandense, assembly GCA_037127315.1. Taxonomy (NCBI): domain Eukaryota; kingdom Metazoa; phylum Mollusca; class Cephalopoda; order Sepiida; family Sepiidae; genus Ascarosepion; species Ascarosepion bandense. The sequence goes on from JBBBDQ010000489.1 coordinate 1,109,558, forward strand.
ATATATATATATATATAAGAAAAAAATTAGGCAGACGCGTTATTTCATGGCAAATCGGATGTATGGGGCCTATTTCAGGCGAACCATCATCATCTTCCGTCTTTATTGTACAGAAGATTTTACACGAATCTTCTGTACAATATAGAGCAAATATATGTAAAAATTATTCGTGTAAAATCTTCTGTACAATAAAGACGGAAGCTGATGATGGTTCGCCTGAAATAACGTGTCTGCCTATTTTTTTTCTTATATTTGCTCTTTATGTATTTATATACATATACATATTTAGAGATCTCTCAGAGAGTTATTCTACCACTGTATGTACAGGATGCTCCTTTGGATTCTTCTATATCTACACCGCATGATTATATATATATATATATATATATATATATATATATAATGTGGATGACTAATATATATTATTGTTTATATCGAGAGCAATCCTCTTTTTTGATACAGGTTTCGTTAAAATGACAGACAAGGTTCTCTGGTTAAGTTTTTTGTGTTAATACATGTGATCTTGTCTTCTTTTAAACATGCTCAGTATCAGAGATAGAGCATAGGTGAATATGAAACTGACATTAATGTCAACACATTGCAGGGCCAGCTTGTAATCTTCTCGCCACAGGATTGCGTTTCAACATGAAACAGTTTGTAAAATATTTGGCACGAAGTAAAATATGTCTAGTCTCGAATTTAGAATGTGTGTATTAACAGGTGACAGGTATGGAATCGAGTTTATTTATATCTGCAATCGTTCGCTTGCGTCTATCTGTCGATCGATCTCAATCTGTTCAGAGATATGGCGTATATCAGTTGTACATTTTGCAACACAACGCAGTCTATTCTTATCTTTCTCACGGAAACAAAATAATTACCTTTTTTTTATTCTTTTCTTTTTCTTTATCATTTTACCCCCAAACAAGGGGGTTACAGGAAGTGAAAGAGAGAGAAAAGACCGAAGATAGAGATGAATGAAGCAAGGACGAAAGATAAAAGGATTAAAAAACAGAAGAGGGTGACTGACATTGCATTTCAAGTTTTGAACATTTATTTATCAGGGAAGTAAATAAACGGAAGAATATTATATATATCTATCTCTCTATCACAGACTTACCATTATCTATCGATTTATCTGTCTATCACTAGCAGTATAGCCCGGCGTTGCACGGGTGTAATGAAAGCTTTAAAACTAATCCATGGTCCTGGAGCTCAGACTCTTTGGACGCTGGCACAAAAGACTAAAATCAATAGTTGTTTCCAGTTAAAGCGAAACCGTAGAATGAAAGAGAAATGAATGGATGTAAGTCAAATTTTGATTTCCTGGTATCTATATCAAATAAGTTTTTTTTTTGTCGTAAACTGAATTTTGAATAAGTCCTCAGAGTAAATGGTATCATGGCTGAGACTAAGAACCACAATTATACCTACTTAGAGCCAAACCAAAAGCAAAAACTAAAATAAATGGGTCGAAAAAATACAGATACACACAAATATCTTGCTTTTATATATATATATATATATATATATATATATATATATATATATATATATTATCATCGATTGTCTTCACTATTGTAAGAACTGCAATCTTGAAACTTCTGAATATCGTTTCTTATGTCTTTATCTATGAGTGTATCAAATTTGATTAAAATCTGACCATTCCTTCTATAACCCGATTTTTCGATTATCGATTTTCGATATTTATCGGGGGTACCTCGACACAAAACCCAGATAAGAACATTCACAGACGCTTATATTACAACTTCTTTTTTTTCAAGAAAATTGGTTCAGCCGTTTCGGAGTCTATAGGTAACGGATACACACACACACACACACACACACAGAGAGAGAGAGAGAGACAACGTTCCATTTATAAATAAGTTTGGATTACACGTGGACATTGATTCTGATATTTCGTTCATTTTCGATTGGTACGATAAGTTTTCATGGACTTACTTAGGTTAGTTTATCCTTGGATGACTTATTTGACTCCGATGATGGAAATCGATATCCTATCGGGTCTGATCAAAATCAGGTTTTCAGCCCTTTTATTTTAGTTTTTGCTTCGGGTTTGGCTCGAAGTAGGTATAACTGTAGTTCTTTGTCTCAGGCATGATACCATTTAGCAGAGGACTTATTTAGCCGTCAAAATTCAGTTTACGACGAAAAATCTGATTTGATATCGATACCAGGAAATCAAAATTTGACTTACATCCCTTCATTTTTCTTTCAGTCTACAGTTTCGCTTTAACTGGAAACAACTATTCGTTCCATTTATATAAAAAAGTTCAGATATATCCATTTCTCTCTTTAAATATAGCGATATAATATCTATCACTTCCTTCTCTCTCTCTCTCTCTCTCTCTCTCTACCTACCTACCTACCTACCTACCTACCTACCTATCTGCTTATTTCAGTCTTCTCACACTAAACTGTCTGTCATTTATATATCAGTCTGAGACAGTTGTTAGCCAGTATATTTAATTATAATTTGTCTTTGTCATTAACGATCTGCGTAATGAAAAAATAAGTTCATTATTGCCTCAGTTAATTAATTAAACATGCATTGACGACGAAGAATATTAAACTAAAAAGAAATATTTCATTTGCGCTCTCACACCGGCGTGATGTGGCTTCCCTGTGCCTCTTCTACAAGTACTTTCATGGCTTCTACTCCGATGAGCTTAGATCACTGGTGCCGCCTAAGCACGAATTTACACGAGATACTAGATTAGCAACTAGGTCCCACCCTTTTACAGTTAAACAAATAAGATGTAACCGTAAATTCTACTCCAACAGCTTCTTTTCTCGCGCTTCCCGCCTGTGGAACTCCCTTCCACAAGTCTGCTTTCCCGACAGTTACAATCTCCAGGTGTTTAAATGTAGGGTCAATAGACACCTCCTATCACACTAACTCCCAACTATTCTCACAACACTCTCATCTACCCAACCCTCATTCTCGGTATCCTCACCCGCCTATCACCCACCCTCTGTTATTTCCTATATTTAATCAGCCTTTCTCCACTCTACGTAGCCCCCTGCACAGTAGTGGCAGTGACATGCCTTGCTCGGGGTGAAACGCTTATAAAAAAAAACAAAAAAAAACTAGTGTACATAATTGTTACCCTCGTATCTTTTTCAGTCTATCTATCTATCTATCTATCTATCTATCTATCTATCTATCTCGGCCTTTCCCTTAATCTATCTATCTATCTATCTATCTATCTATCTATCTATCTATCTATGCATTTCCATATCATAATCTATCTATCTATCTATCTATCTATCTATCTATCTATCTATCTATCTCGGCCTTTCCCTTAATCTATCTATCTATCTATCTATCTATCTATCTATCTATCTATCTATCTATCTATCACTGTGAAACGGTATAATTTTTTACTTTTTAACTTTTGATTCTAATATCATGAATTTCTATGTTTGCTTTTCCCCTTTTCTTACGTCGTGCTGCCATATTGAAATATTTTATTTTTAAACCCACTCCATTTTTAACTTCCTATATATGGATATGCTTTTGAGCTTCTTCCGCTATAGAACTTTTGTAACAAATTTGAATTAATAAAGTTTTTGTTTTCGACCGTTGCTGATGAAGCGAGAACTTTTGCTTGTATAGTGGGTGGCGATACTAAAACGTTAAAAATCTCCTGCAATAACACCATTGGCATATCCAAGCCCCCAGCTTTTGATGTTCAGTCATGGTTAGCAATCTAGGCTCGACATTGCTTAACTTCGTTGATCTTACGAAAACCGGTGTTTCATTGTGGTGTGTCCGTAACAGTACAGATATGCCAGCAAGTTTGAGCAGCGCAGGCAGAATCATGTATTTACTCGAACAGCAAAAAAAAAAAAAAAAAAAAAAAAAAATTTTTCAAGCAAATTTTTTTTTAATCATATCACCCCGACCAAGGAGGTAACGCCACTAATGTGCAGGGGGCTACATAAGAGTAAAAAGATTAGAGGAGAGTGAAGAGAAGGACGAACCAGTTAGAAAGGAACAAGAGAAGGAAGGGAATATAGGTGTGATGACAGTTGCAAAGGTAGAGAGAAAGGAAAAGATATACAGGGTGATGTAGAAAGAACTAGAGTCAAGTGGTTAAGAAATGAGTATTGACATTGGATTTAAATTCTTGGAGGTTGTAGCCATCAGGAAAGCAAGAATATAGAAGCGAGTTCCACAGGCGGGAAGTGCGATAAAAGAAGCTCTCAGGAGTAGAATTGTCGTCTGCATTTGTTTAATCTAACTGTGAATGGGTGAGAACCAGTTGCCAGTCTGGTTGCACGAGTAAACACCTGTTGCGGAGGCACCAGTGACTCAAGCTCGTTGGAGCAGAAGCCATGGAAGTATTTATAGAACAGACAAAAAGAAACCACTTCTCGTCGGTGGGAAACTGGCTGTAGTAGAGCCGTCAAGTTGGTACCTATCACATTACTGGTTCTCCTTTAGAGCCTGTCAAGAACACTGAGATGAACAGCAGGGGCGCCTGACCATATATGGCAGCAGTACCCCATGCACGGATGAATGGTTGATTTGTATATATGCAGGATGGTTTCAGGTGAAAAAAACTTCCTGGCCTGACACAGCGACCCAAGCTTCCTAGCAGTGGATTTAGCTATTGACTCAATGTAGTGGTTCCACTTGAGATCAGAAGAGAGGGTAAGGCCGAGGAGAATATTACCTTCGGGAAGACTCGCTTGGTCCATGCTTATGGGAAGCAGGAGATGTTGCCTGTGATGATTGACAGACAGCAGCTTGGTTTTAGACGCATTGAAAAGCAATTTATTTGTATACTAGCAGTATAGCCCCACATTGCTCGGGTTAGCGTTAGGGTTAGATTTTAAAATCTGGGCAAGGTATTAAGAAACTGTTATGGTGCCCTATCTACAATGGAATGAACTCTTCCTCCTTTGAAAATACTAACCTGCGAGACTTCCTGGGAGGCAGTCGAGACGCTGTGTAACATGACATTTCGGATGGTCACTTCTATCTGCTGACTAATAACACTCTTATTTTGTATATATTATTCCAATACACTGGTTCAACCTACCTTCTTCTTTTCGTGTCTTTACTTCCTAACCCTAACATGCAACAACATATATATATACGCAAACATACCCTTGAGAAAGGTATTAATCCATCTGTTCCCTCCAGTTATGGGTTAAATAATAGGACAGATTGGTTGGTAACCAGTCTACCGCAGAAAGCAATGGCAACCTTCCGCAGGATAACCTTCTGGCCAGTCAGTCATGTCTCTTCCGTGACATGATCGCCTAAAGCGTGTATCACGTATGGCACTTAACTGACTGACTGAATATAATAGTTGGAAGCATAATTAAAATTATACTGGGCATAATGTGGGGGATCGGTTTTCTATTGTTATAAAGTAATATACTGATCCCCCACTAATTGTAACTTAATGATATAATACATCTCTTCCCCCCTTAAGCTATGAGTCAAATAACAGGACGGATTGGCTTCTATAGCCTTTGCTGGCCACGAGTCTGCTGCAGAAAGCAATGGCAACCTACTGCAGGATAACCTTTTGCCCAGCCAGTCATGTCTCTTCCGTGACATGATCGCCTAATGCGTATATCACGTATGGCACACGACTGATTGACTGAATATAATAGTTGGAAACATAATTAAAAATTATACTGGGCATAATGTGGGGGATCGGTTTTCTATTGTTATAAAGTAATAGACTGATCCCCCACTAATTGTAACTTAATGATATGATACATCTCTTCCCCCTTAAGCTATGAGTCAAATAACAGGACGGATTGGCTTCTATAGCCTTGGCTTACAACCAGTCTACCGCAGAAAGCAATGGCAACCCTCTGCAGGATAACCTTCTGCCCAGTCAGTCATGTCGCTTTCGAGACATGATCGCCTAAGCGATCTTCTTTTCATGTCTTTCTTTCTGACCCTAACAGGCCACAACAGAAACAGAAAAATTTCACTCCAAAAAAAGAAAAGAGTACTCAGCTCTTATGAGACATCTTTCCTCGAATATACCAGTGAATGCTAGACAATCTCCTCGCAGATGAAGAAGAGCACTTGAAGATATAAAAATCTGGTTCTACAGAAGGATGCTGAGAATACAATGAACTGAACATTTGAGCAACGGCGAAGTTTAATAGATACATTCAACAAAAAGGAAACTTATATTTAGCATCAGGAAGAGATAGCTGAAATTTCTGGGGCGTATAAGAGGAAAGAGGACTTGGTAAATTTGATGCTCACATGACTGACTAAGAGAAACAGCAACGCACAACCTACCTGGCGACAATAAGTGAATGGATAAAAGAATTTGTTATGAGGAGAGATGGCGAAATGCAAAATTTATTTAGAGTTTCAAATGAGATGAGATTGTGGATAGCTATGATCGACAGCGACTTGAGAGTAAAGGCGAAATATAAGACGAATGGAAAAGACGTTTGTAATTCTTGCCAAATTAATGGAAGTGAAGTTGGAAGATTGTGTTGTCCAATCCTTTCAAATGGAGAATCATTTCTATTAATTTTTAACTAGCAGTATAGCCTGGCGCTGCTCGGGTGAAATGAAAGCTTTACAACTAATCAACGATCCTGGAGCTCAGACTCTTTGGACGTTGGCACGAAAGACTAAAAAGCAATAGTTGTTTCCAGTTAAAGCGAAACCGTAGACTGAAAGAAAAAAATGGATGGATGTAAGTCAAATTTTGATTTCCTTGTATCAATATCAAATAAGTTTTTTTCGTCGTAAACTGAATTTTGAAGGCTAAATAAGTCCTCTGAGTAAATGTGGCTGAGACTAAGAACTACAATTATACCTACTTAGAGCAAATCCCGAAGCAAAAACCAAAATAAAAGGGCTAAAAACCTGATTTTGATCAGACCCGAGAGAATATTGGGCAATCGATTTCCAATTTTGAATTAGATAAATCATCCATGAATTAACTAACCTAAGTAAGACCATGAAAACATATCGTACCCATCGGGAGTTAAATTGGAGAAAATGAGCCATATTGATGGCTGAATATCGGTTTTTGTTCAGATTTGATAGAATATTGGGGGTATCGATTTCCAATATCAGGGAAAATGAGTCGTCTGCCAACATCTACTAATGTTTGAGACTAAAAACTATAATTTTCCAAGTTACAGCAAATTCTGCAGCAAGAACCACGATAAAAGGGCTGAAATCCTGATTTTGATCACGGGGTATAAATTTTCGATATCGGGGGAAATCGGAAAAAATAAGTAGTCCATGACCTGACCTGAGGCCTAAAGAATATTTGTGTGGCGTTTCGTGAGAATCGGATTAAAATAATGGATTTGTATAAAAGACATGCAGACAGACAGACATACAAACATTTTGCTTTTCATATATATAGATATGAGTTCTATCGGAGGTCTGTGGTCTCAGTAGGCATTCAAGACGAGGAACCTCTTTGAGAAAAGTCAGTCATCAGATGGAGTCTCTTAGATTCTGCTCGATGATGGTAGAATAGTTCTAGTGAAATTTTCCTGTGTGTTTAGGCTTCAGGACGTAGACGATCATGGTTCTCCACGTTTTCCTACCCCTTGTGGCTCTTAGTATGTTTCTCCTGTTACAACATGCAACCCCCGTTCCGTCATCCACCTGATCAGGCCCTGCAAATATGTTATCCGCTGCCTTCCTCTGTCTCTCCTTCCTTCTATCTGTCCAGTCAGTATCAGGTTCTCCAGGCTCTCCTTCCTAAACTTCAGTTGTCTCTTCCTGATGCTCAGCATCAATTTCCTTTTTGTTGCCATTCTTTCCAACACCTCATCGTTGCTTTCATGCTCAGTCCACGATATCCGAAGCATCCTTCTGTAGAACCACATTTCGGCCGCTTCCAGTTTTGTCCTCATTTTCGATGATATTGTCCAGCCTCATGAATATGGCGTTTCTTGTTCTTCTTCTATATGCCCTGTCCCTTCAGGACGTAGGCGATCATGGTTCTCCACGTCTCCCTATCCTTTGTGGCTTTTAGTATGTTTTCTCCTGTTACTCCTGGCAACCCCCGTTCCGTCATCCACCTGATCAGGCCCTGCAAATATGTTATCCGCTGCCTTCCTCTGTCTCTTGTTCCTTCTATATGGCCTGTCAGTATCAGGTTCTCTAAGCTCTCCTTCCTCATTGGATGTCCCAGGAACTTCAGTTGTCTCTTCCTGATGCTCAGTATTAATTTCCTTTTTGTTGCCATTCATTCCAACACCTCATCGTTGCTTGCATGCTCAGTTCACGATATCCGCAGCATCCTTCTGTAGAACCACTTTTCCGCTACTTCCAGTTTTGTCCTCATTTTCGATGATATTGTCCAGCATTCACTGCCGTATTGAAGAACAGACATCACATAGCAATCCAGCACTCTTTTCTTTGTTTCTAGTGAAAATTTTCTGTGTGTTAGTACTTTACTCAGCTTCTGGAACGCGTCCTTTGCCATGCCAATTTGCCTTCGGATCTCTGTGTCGCACTTTCCATCTCCTGTTAGAACACTACCTGTCAGTTCTTCAACACGGCAACGAATGCTGGACAATATAATCGAAAATGAGGACAAAACTGGAAGCAGCGGAAAAGTGGTTCTACAGAAGGATGCTGCGGATATCGTGGACTGAGCATGCAAGCAACGATGAGGTGCTGGAAAGAATGGCAACAAAAAGGAAATTAATACTGAGCATCTGGAAGAGACAACTGAAGTTCCTGGGACACGCAATGAGGAAGGAGAGCTTGGAGAACCTGATACTGACTGGCCAGGTAGAGGGAAAGAGAGACAGAGGAAGGCAGCGGATAACATATTTGCAGGGCCTGATCAGGTGGATGACGGAACGGGGGTTTCCAGGTGTAACAGGAGCAAGCATACTAAGAGCCACCAGGGATAGGGAGACGTGGAGAACCATGATCGTCTACGTCCTGAAGGGACATGGCACATAGAAGAAGAAGAATGGTAGAATGTACTTAGCTTAGTTTTTCAATGATACAAGACAATCCCACGGTCATTGAGCTGTTTGAACTAGATCTGGAAAGATATCAGCTGCTGGTCACCGGTCAACTAGAGTTTTGCAAGCGCAAAGACCGTTATATTATCAACATAGATAAGAGTATGCTCTTCGGGAGATCATTTATGCAATTTAGAGAGAGTGTTGGACCGAGAAGCAAACCTTAGGAGCGCCCGAGGGGCTTATTTAGAGGTTTGGCTGTTAACATTTAACTCGAAGGACTTACCTGTTAGGAAAAATTTGTAACTGGAAGATTCCATAGTTAGAGAGCTTGTGCAGCAACCCTGAATGCCACACCTTTGAGAAGGACCATTAACCAGAGAAGAAATCTACAGCCTCTTGTCATCTAAATTTTTCGAGGAACAATCATATACTGTTGTATAACATGCAGTTGACATGCATATACATTTATTTGTTACTAGCAGCATAACCCGGCGTTGCTCGGGTGTAATGAAAGCTATAAAACTAATCCATGGTCCTGGTACTCAGACTCAGCCTAAAGAATATTTGAAATAATAAAATAATTGCGACAATTTACCAATCGCAAGTAATATATATATATATATATATATATATATATATATTAGTACTATAGCCCGGCGTTGCTCGGGTGTAATGAAAGCTTTAAAACTAATCCATGGTCCTGGAGCTCAAACTCTTTGGACGTTGGCACGAAAGACTAAAAAGCAATAGTTGTTTCCAGTTAAAGCGGAACCGTAGACTGAAAGAAAAATGAATGGATGTAAGTCAAATTTTGATTTTTTTGTATCGATATCAAATAGGTTTTTTCGTCGTAAATTGAATTTTGAAGGCTAAATAAGTCCTCTTAGTAAATGGTATAATGGCTGAGACTAAGAACTACAATTATACCTACTTAGAACCAAACCCGAAGCAAAAACTAAAATAAATAGGCTGAAAAAATACAGACATACAGGCAGATAAACAGACACACACACAAATATCTTGCCTTTTATGTATATATATTATCGATTTTCTGCACTATTGTAAGAACATGCAACCTTGAAACTTCTGACTATCGTTTCTTATGTCTTTGTCTATGAGTGTATCAAATTTGATTAAAATCGGACCATTCCTTCTAAAACCCGAGTTTTTCGATTATCGATTTTCGATATTTGTCGGGGGTACCTCGACACAAAACCTAGCTAAGAACACTCGTAGACGCTTAGATATGGCACAAGGCCAAATGTATGGGACACCTCGTGAGGATCGAATTCACTAATCAGTTGTAATATTTCTAGCGAGACAAGCTTGCTAACCATTACACTACTTCGAGGTACCTGATTTTCTAAACGTAGCTTCATACATCTACCTGTTATGGTGATTTTTTAAACGTAGCTTAGATGTGGAACAAGGCCGAATGTATGGGACACCGAGTGAGGATCGAACTCACTACTCACTTGTAATGATTCTAACGAGACAAACTTGTTAACCAGTACACCTCGAGGTGATCTGCATTTACCTATTATGTATAATAAAAATATCAAAGACTCAATAGCTAAAGAGCCTGTGTAGCAAACCTCTATGCCACACTTTGTCAGAGACCTTCTGTTTATCGAAGGCAATCCAGCGACCTTTTTTCTAGTGTTTCAATGATTCTGCTTGTAATGATAATCATAACATCAGCAGTAGAACCAAAATGCCGAAATACATACTGTTTGTCGCTTAGGAAGTTGTTTCTGCGGTTCTGGATTTTAGAATGGAAATTAGTAATGCCTACTGGAAAATAAATAATACTTTTGAACTGCAAAATTTAAACACAAACGTTTCTGCTTTTGCTAGTTAGATCATTAAAAGGAGACTTTTGAAAATTATACAGCAATTTTTTTATGAAAGCTATTCAATTTCAAAGACATTTCTTATGCAATAAAAAAACAAAAGGCATTCTATCTCTGACAAACATCGTTAGGATTATGCGTAAAAATGTTAGTACATCTGTCACAGTCGTTTATTTTCAATTATATTAACACGCAACTTGCATAAAAAAATATCATTGACTCAAAGTTACAAAAAACATTTTAAAACAAAACCTATATTTGTAATATTTTCTCTAATTGTTTACGTCAAGATACGTGCGACAATACAATTGTTATACGCTGCAGATAAAGTGGATATAATCTACGTCAAGAGAACACATTATTTTCTTAGAAAATTTAAAGTACTTCAATACAGATAGAAGATCATGAGTGATGAAAAGAAATTTCGGCGGACCTGAAGCAGACTACCGCCACGTTTAATTTCTTTGTTTTTCTTTGTTCTTTTTACTTTTTTCAGCGCAGTCCTATCTATTGCCCACTTAGATTTACGACTGACCAAAAAAAATTTTGAAAAACTTCAATAGTTAAACATCTTCGGGGTTGGGGGATCAGTTTCTGATACAACGTTATAGTAAATCGAGCCTCCATTTTAAAACCAGTCGCCGGTACCGCCACCTGTAAATTTGTTCATTATCTGATTTTTGGGATTTTTTTCAGTGCAATATTATTTCTTACACCTTAAACTTTACGAATGACATAAAAAAATTGCAAAAATTTCAATATTTAAACAAGTTTGGTGGGGACCAGTTTTGCATACAACCTTATAGTGGTTGCAAAATGGAGGATCGATTTACTTTAACGTTGCATGAGAAACTGATCCCCCACCACAAAGTTGTTTAAATATTGTAATTTTTCAAAATCTTTTTTTATAATCGGAAAGTTTAAGTAACAATCGATAGAACTGCGCTGAAAAAAGTAAAACAAAAAAATGAAAAACAACGAAATTAACATAAACAAAGCTACACCAACGCGAGTGGTTTGAAAATGGAGGAACGATTTACTTTAATGTTGTATGAGAAACTGACCCCCCCCCAAAAAATTGTTTAACCATTGTATTTTTTCAAATTTTTTTTGATAATCGGAAAGTTTAAGTAACAATAAATAGGTCTGCGCTGATAAAAGTTGAAAAAAAAAAAGAAAGGAAAACAACGAAATTAAACGTGGTGGTAGGTTGCTTCAGGTCCGCCAAAATTGTTTTTGGCAAATCTTTTACTGAATATGAAATAAAATTTAAAGCCTCAGTTTTTATTTAAGTTATACATATATATCTACTGTTCTATGCTTATTTTAACATAAAGCCTAAGAGCCACTCAAGAAAGTTTTGTGTTGTATGAGCGTAAGAAAGGATAAGAAGTTAAGTTCTGGGGGCTATGCAACAATCAGCTAATTCTATAATACTACACCTTTGAGAACGGCCATTAATCACAGAAGAGATCTACTGCAAGACTTTGGTCAGCTAGACTTTTGCAAGAAACATACGGGACAAGACGATCGTCACCAGAGAGTTAAGATAACGACCGTAATTAAACACGTGCCCTTGACAAACGTCAAGCGATCGCTATTATTGTCTCTATCTTTCTCTCTCACCTTCCTGAGCGATAACTTCAAAGACAATCCTATCCAAGAATAAACGCTCGTACATATATACACACATACGTTCCTGCCTACGTACACATAAACTCATTCCTGCAAGGACTACTACGAACATCTCAACGAACTCTTGATACCCTTAACTTTTGAATACTGTTTCGCATTAAACATTAACTTCTAATTCATGTTATTCTACACTTCTAACCTCTCCACCTGAACTCTTGGCCTGTTTTTATTATACTCCACGTTATGACTGGGTCTTTTCCATATTTTAATCCAATATTTTTCATATTTTAATTTCAATATTAAAATTAAGAGATGAAAAAGACCTAGACATACTGTGGAGTATAGTGAAAACAGCCAAGCCTTGGAACTTTGGCAAAATATGTAGACTGTGCCAGGAAGAAAAGTTAGAGATTATGCTATTCCCAAACAAAAATGAATTTTGAATGAAATAACAGAAATTATGACGAGGTGTAACCATACAAAAAATACCTATTAGGTTCATACAACCATGGATGAAAACGTTATAATTTTAAATATTGCGCGTTCAAAAATCCCCTGTAACGTGAGCCTTCAAAAAACAAAAAAAAACCGCCGTTACGTGAGCGTTCTTAAAGAAACAGTAACGGTAAAATCAGTTATTGCAAATCGCCTGAAGACACCACTCATGGTAGAAACCTAGGTCGCGTAATAACTTGTTTACAAATGAAGAATATTCAAAAGTTTTACAATAGAATTGTATTGAACACTTTTTAATACAAAGGTCTACTTGTCTAATTTTCTTATGACCAAAAACTAAGTAATTAAACAATCAATCAATCAATATATATATATATATATATATATATATATAGTCATCCGCAAACAGATCTGTTTCACTGTATCACAGCTCATCAGTACGGTTAGACATCCGATTGCTTTTAACCAAGTATTGAAACCCGACCGAATTGGATTCAGTCGGCGATTCTACCTCTGAGCTATGGGCGCTCGATAGAAGGAGGCAGATTTTAACCCACACCCAGTGTGAACTTCAATCACTGATGGATCATTTCTCTCAGTCCTGCAGAGATTTTGAGCTGACCATGGGTTAAGGTACCGTGGCACTCCCGGTCATCACCACCAATGACTATACGCTAAACGCGGTCTATCAGTTTACCTACCTTGGCTCTACCATCACTGACAACCTCTCCCTGGACATAGAGCTCAACAAGAGAGTTGGGAAGGCAGCCACAACACTTACGCGCCTCACAACACGTGTTTGAACCAATTCAAGCTGACAGTGAAAACAAAGATCACAGTGTGCAACACCTGTGTCACATCAGAACACTGCTATACGACAGCGAAACATGGACCACGTACGCCAGGTAAGCGAGTCGTCTGAACACCTTCCACGTGAGAAGTATTCGTCGCATATTGGGAATCTCATGGCAAGATAAGTTGCCCAACACTGAATTCCTGTCTCTTGCGTGTCTGCTCCTTAAACGCAGACTCCGTTGGCTAGACCATATCCACCGCATGCTAGACGGCTGCATTCCAAAAGACCACCTCTACAGAGACTCGTCCTCTGGAAGAAGAACCACTGGGCGCCCACAGCTGCTGTATCGTGTCATGAAACATGAAGTGCGCCGCTCCTCACGAATTCCGTGGTGTAACTAATCCAAACTTCTTTGCCCATAGGATAGTGCCTCCCCAAGCAACGACTTCCGCAACCAATATATATATATATATATATACACACACAGCTGCGAACATAAAGATCAGAACGATGTGAAGAAAAGTTTTAAATGTGAAACAACTTTTTATTTTAAAGCTTCATCGAATATTTTATATCAAGGAAAAATAAGGAAATATATATATATATATATATATATATATATATATATATATATATATATAAGTAGTTATAATAAAATCATTTTACACCTCTACACAAAAGTTAACGTCTTTCAATACTGTCAATTGCACTTCGTCAGGCGATGGTTTACAACTGGTGTTGAGAAACAAGCCATGGCCTGACGAAGTGCAATTAATAGTAGTGAAACTCAACCGTTTTTGTGTAGCAATGTAAAATGTGTTTATTATAAATAATTATAATGAAATATTACAATAATGATATTGCTCAACATTGCATTGAGCACTTTTAAAAAGAAAATGTTACGAACTGTTGATCGTTACTCCATTTGTTCTTACTCATAATACAACACATATCGATTCTGCAATTAATCTTCTTCGAAGTAGTCCCCCGTCTGAAATGACACATTTTATTTCGCGTTGTTTTAATTGATTAAAGCATTCCTAGAACTTATAGTGAACAAAACAATTCTAGATTTAAAAATTCAAATGCTAAGCACTGACTCATTAATTTTATTAGAAATGAACGAATTTTGTCGAATTTACAAACTTTGCTTTGTTCAAACACGTGTTGTGAGGCGCGTAAGTGTTGTGGCTGCCTTCCCAACTCTCTTGTTGAGCTCTATGTCCAGGGAGAGGTTGTCAGTGATGGTAGAGCCAAGGTAGGTAAACTGATAACCGCGTTTAGCGTATAGTCATTGGTGGTGATGACCGGGAGTGCCACGGTACCTTAACCCAGGAAGCTTGATTTTTTAAAAAATCTAATGGTCAGCTCAAGAATCGCCAAATTTCACCCCTTGACGCGAAATGTTTTTTGGTCAATAGAAAACTAGGAAACATCGAAATAAAAAAACAAAATTCAAATAATCTTCAATTATCAGAAACAAATTCGTTTATGGACCCTTTCCGCGAGCCAACGCAAAGTTTGTTCGTCGTCTAATGGAAAGGCTAGAATCACATCCGGGAGTGGATTCCCAAATGAGCTACAAACGATATAAAAGACGGGACAAGACGACCGTCGCCAGAGAGAAAAGATGCCGAGCGTAATCAACATGTACCCTTGTCAAACGTAAAGCGATCGCTATTATTGCCTCTATCTTTCTCTCTCATCTCCCTCTTTTTCACCTCCTTCCTTTTGACCATTCACCCTGAGCGATAACTTCAAAGACAATCCTATCCAAGAATAAACGCTCATGCATACATAGACACATACGTTCCTGCCTACGTACATATAAACTAATTCTTGCAAGGATTACTACAAACTCTTGATACCCTTAACTTCTTAATACTGTTTCTCATTGAACATTAACTTCTATCAATTCATGTTATTCTTTACCTTAATAACTTTCTATTTAAATATGCAAAAGGTATACTTTTATTCTTCCCCAAATCCACAAATTCCAAACTTCAACCGTCTGATGAAAGCGAATAATCTTAAATTGTAGGAAGTTTGGTTATGTATGACACAAGGCCAATTCACAAAACATTAAACACCTCGTTACTGCTTTAAACTCCTTTTTTGGGATAACCAGCCCCTAAGCTCTTCTCATTCTTTTGGAATTATTAGACATCTTACAATTTTCTTTCTTTCAAGAAGAACTTGAGTTTTGAAAGAGAAGAACGTTGAAAGTGGTGAAATCGGGAGAATGTGGTGGTTGTCGATCCTAGGGAATTGTGTACGTGGCCAAAAACCTTATTCACAAGTCATGATTATTAATGGAAAATCTGAGGTGTGGTGAGGTGTCGTGAGAAGATCGCACTCTAGATGGTTTCCTTCCAGGCACTGCAATGAACAAGGTAAGTGACCTAGTACGTTATGACATGGTGTATTTCACACGACAGAGTTCAAATTCATTTTGTGCCAAGCGGGCTTGGTTCTACGTACTTTAGATTCGTTACCATAACAACATCCTCAATACTCTTTGATCAGACAATGGAAGAGGAAAGAAAAAAATATATACGCCATAAAATGCTGTGTCGAGAAATATAAGTAAAAATTGATGCAGAAAAAAAAACCTAACTGGTTATCGCTCCGTACACTTCAGAGCTCAGTCTATGCCAAAACATTAATATGATGTTTTTTTTTATCATATCACTCCGAGCAAGGCGGTAACGCCACGGATGTGCAGGGGGGAGGGCTACATAAGAGTAAGAGAGAACCGGAAACCACATCCTAAACAGGGAACGAGGAGATGAGCCTCTTGACCTGTTCAATAGACGTGGGTGGAGTGTGAACCGGGCGATAGTTAGATCTATCTACTCCAATTAAAAAAAACAAAAAAACAACAAACATAGAGTGGTGGATTGCTAAGTTTTGACTTAGTTAAAGTCCAGTCAAAGAGATTCCTGCTAAATAAAAAAATAAATAAAAAAAACCAACCAATTTAGCATGAAAAGTTTAAAATTAATAAAAAAATGACTTACTTTTAAGAATATTTAAACCAAAGTTGATTCCCATCCCAACACGATGGTACTACCAGGAAGATAAAAATAATTTTTAGCTTTTTGGTCTCTCCAAGTGAATATTGAGGCGGGGTTGGGTTAGTCCACTGAAATAGCCAGTGAGTGACCTCAAGAGGGTAGAAAGACAACCAAATTACAGCCGGCCAAGAAGAGAAAAAGTGAAGAACATTTTTGAAAAGAAAAGAGGCGGGAAGGAGGATAATACTAAAAAGATTTCCTTCTACAAACAGAAGGACGGTTGCTTAGATTTAATATATAGGGTTCAAAGCATTTTCAGATGATTTTTCGAAAGTGCTCTACTTTCTAATATTTTTATTGCTGTTGTTGAATTTATTTTTAATGTAATTATTTGTTTGAATTTTGGAAATTAATTTTATTTTAAATCATAAAAGGTTTTGAAAAAGTAAAATTCTTATATTTGCGTTGATAAATGTCCGTCAAAGGACAAAATTCATCGGTAAAGTTTTTTTTCTATTTATTCTTGTGTTTTTAGATATATATTTTAGAATATATGCGATTTTTACACGCTTGCGCACACACACAAACATATACATATATATTCGAGAAATCTTATCAAAGAAAAATATACTGCTTACGAATAAAAATGAACCGTATGAATATCAATTATATATATATATTGTGTGTGTGTGTGTATGACATTACGATACATTTCAGAGCAGATATGTTTGTTTACGGTGAAATCGAAAATTGTGTTATATAAGCATGATAAAAACCTCGTCTGATCAAGAGGCTATTCATGGTCGAGTGGTCAAGACGGTACCAGATCAAACGTAATAGGGGTTGCAGGTTCGAATTTTCCTGGGTAGCACACATTTTCGTAATAAAAATTTATCGCAAATAATCAGGCCGGTAGATATAAATATAAAAATACTGTTTAATTAAAAACAGAATATCTACTTAAATACGAGTATCGGTAAAAATAATGTTCAAAATAATTCATTACATATATATATATATATATATATATATATATATATATATATATATATATATATTGTGTGTATTTAGGCAGCATTTTTTCATCAATATAGACAAGTTTTGTCTACATATTATATGTAAACATTTTTCATATTCTCTAAGCTTAATAGCATTATCATTAAATGAAGAAAGAAAATTACAATATTCATACATAATTTTTTTTATTAATTCAATCTAAGCTTTCGGCTTACATAAGCCATTTTCAAAGATGTCAATTACATTATGTATTATAAACACGGACAAACGATAATGACAAACTGTTTTTGTTTACATGGAAGATTTCCAAGCAACAACAAACTCGTGCATTTAATATGAAATCTCCACAAATATCCATATATGCTTATAATTATTAAGAGAAAGGCATTGGTTTATTAAAATGGCTTCCTATACTTAATATTTCTTGTTTTCACTCTCGCTTAGTCATATGTCACGTCACGAGATGCGATATTCGCTTCCAGCGTCTTAATTGCACGAGTTTGTTGTTACTTGGAAATCTTCCATGAAAACAAAAACAGTTTGTCATTATCGTTTGTCCATGTTTATAATATATAATGTAATAGTACATCTTTGCAAATGGCTTATGTAAGCCGGAAGCTTAGATTGGATTATTATAAAAAATGGGTATCAATATTGTAATTTTCTTTCTTCATTTAATAGTAATGCTATTAAGCTTATCAAACAATATGAAAAAAAATACATAAAATAAATAAACAAAACTTGTCTATATTATTTAATAAAACATGCATTTATATATATATATATATTTTTTTTTTAAATATAAAGCTTTAATCCAAAAGGAAAAGCAGGAAGGTAAATCCCAAAGACCCGATCCTAATTAATATTAATTACATTATTATTAAAACTGATCAAGGTGGAGGGCTCAATGTAATTAATATTTAAATTACAGAGCCAATTATAAAATAAAATAAATTCCGATGTTCAAATCAGTTGTATGGCCATTTCTACATGTAGAAATGGCCATACAACTGATTTGAACATCGAAATTTATTTTATATATATATATATATATATTAGCGTGCAAAAAGAGAATGAAAATTTAAACCTAGTAGATAGGATTGTCTATCGTCATGTTCATACTCTTCTCCTACCTTATGGACAGGAGTAAATGTTCATCCCTTGTTTTCCGGTTAGGATGTGTTTCCAGGTTCTTCTAAAATCTTTTCATTCTCTTTCACTCCAACGAAACCTCTTACGTCTTAATGGCATTATCGCCTTCTTTGGTGAGAAATAATTTAAAAAGGTTTATTATCAATAGGTCTTTTCTCCCTGAGAATTGTGTGTGTTTTTGCGTTCGTGCTCGGGCGTGTGCGTTTTATAACCCATTAGGCTCGTAGAAGCAACACACTTTCTTCGGTCATAGCGATAGTGGCGGGTTTCGGGTAAAATGATACGACGGAGGCTACCCCACTCCAGGTTAGTTTTGATTTCAGAATTTTCCCTCTGTTAGACTGGTTGCCATCTTAAGGCTAGAGATATGTGGAGGACGATGGATTCATGCCTTTCTCAAAGGTATTAACACAAAGTAAAAACGGAATCGAACGCGAATTAGATATAACATCCTAACACCTCCGACTGTAATTCATTCATTTATTCATTCTCAATTGGTTTGTACTTTTTAAAAATTAATTCATTGGTTTGTTTTTTACGGCTTATCAACCTTTTGCATGTAATTTCAAAAATAGATTTATTTTACGGAACCAGATAAATTTGAAAGATAAATTAATCTGTGGCAACTCTGAATTCAATTTTTGGGTTTGGTAGTGCTGAAAATAAGATGTGCGTTGTGGTGCAGTAGATATCGGCTCCGAACGAGAAATCGGAGTGCCGAGTTCGAAATCCAGTTGAATTCCTTGCATTCGTTTACGCGCAAATACCGTTGGGAAAGATATTAAGCCGCTTCTTCCCTACAGTTATGGGTTAAATAAAAGGGTAGATTAGGTTCTATAACATTGGCTGGTAACCAGTTTATCGCAGTCTGCTGCGGGAAAGTCTTCTGTTCAGTCAGTCATGTCTCGAAAGAGACATGATCGGCCAAGCGTGTATCACATATGGCACTTAATTGACTAACTGAATGCTGAAAAAATCGTTCAGTTTCAAGAGACGTACATGTGAATAAGACAAGTAAATATTCAATGATATGAAATATGTCCTAAGCATAGAAATAGCAATATTAACAATTCATCTTTTGGATTGCATAAGTGCTCAGCTCGACACGCAAAGAAGGTTATCAAATCCAACCAAAAACATCTGAAGAATGCCGATGCGTACAAAGCCGAAACATTGCGAAATTAAAAATAAAGAGATTTATAGATCGCAAGAATGCTTTAGAGATAATACTAATTCATTAATAAAAGTCCTATTAATTAATCCATAGAAAGAGGGAAAAGTGATTGATGCATGTCTTTTCCAAGGATAGTTAATCGTAAGTGACAATAACGAACTCGACTCGAATTAGAACTCTCCCCTCCAATTTCACATTCTGAGTCCTTATCAATTCCACTATCTGCACGTTCAGTGTGTGGCATTCCCATGCTGTCATCTAAGTTTGACGTTGCTTAACTTTGATGATCGTGCGGGAACCGTTGTTTCAACGTGGTATGGCCTTAAAACTAGTGGTAGTAACGATTTTAGACAATTGCTACAGTTTATTTGGAATATCGTTGCCATACGCTGAGGCCAAAGGCGACAAGGATATTTTCGTGTTTAGTATTCAGTTCGACCAACAAGGGAAAGGCCGGTAGACGTCTCCAAAACCCTGCACTAATATTTGTCCCTATATCACCGTAGATGAATAAAAAATAAATAAATAAAAATAAAATTATATTCTTTTATGCAGAATAAAAAGATTTATTAATCTTTTAAGCAGAGTAAAGAATGAGTTATAAAAAGATTTCTCTGCGATTTTAGGAATTTGCTGCTACCGTTATCGAAATAAGAATTATAAATTCCGAGAGTCCAATCCAAAAAAACAATCTTTATTAAACTTAAAAGAACAATAATATACAATAGATTGTTTGCATAAAAGGTCCTTTAAGCTAGTACGATAAACGTTGTAACAGATTTTTACAAATGTTCACGAAAAAATAAATATTATAATTAGTTATAAGAAGAAAGACTTACTGAAAGTCCTAAGTTATCTCCCTTTGATTGTTGAAAAACAGCAATGAAAAGCTTTTCCGTTAATAGATTAAAACGGAAACAAATTACATTGTCTTTTACTTATCAAAAAGACAGTATTATTAAAAGCTCAATATTTAATTTTGAACTATATTATATTAAAGATTTTACACCTAGAAAAAAACTTTACTGATGTTTTTTCTAAAATAAAATATATATACGTAAATTGAATACGCATAAATGTAAACAAAGGGTTATATTCACCCTATTATTTAAAATATTTAAGTGACGTTTATATTATAGGCTGATAATCTAAAGAGCCATTTACATTCAAGTTATGCAAACAATAATTTTAACTTAAATAAATTACATATTAACTGTGTTAATATGTATAAATATTGATATAGAGGACATTTGTAGTGATTTACAATAATTCTGCGTCTTTTAAGTTAATAAATTTAAGTTGCAAATAAATTTCGCTATTTAGAAAATTATGATTTCATTGGGAATATCCGAAGAAACCGGAGAAAATCTGAAATACGCCCGTTGGTTTGTGACGCTCAGATTATTCTGATTTTATTTTGACAAGCTTCAGTCAGTCAGTTAAGTGCCATACGTGATACACACTTTGGGCGATCATGTCTCGAAAGAGACATGACTGACTGAGCAGAAGATTATCCCGCAGTAGGTTGCCATTGCTTTGCTGCGGTAGACTGGTTGCTGACCAAGGCTATAGAACCCAGTCTGTCCTGTTATTCTGACTCATAGCTAGAGGATGAAGAAATGTATTATATTATTAAGTAGTAATTAGTGAGGGATCATTTTATTACTTCATAACAATAGAAAATCGATCCCCCATTTTATGCCCAATTTATATATATAAAAAGCAAGATGTTTGTGTGTCTGTCTGTCTATCTGTCTGTCCGTCTGTATGTACCTAACACAAATCCACAATTTTTATTCGATTTTCACCAAACATCACACAAATATTCTTTAGGCTTCCGGTCAGGTCATAGGCTACTTATTTTGTCCGATTTACCCCCAATATTGCAAATTGCTGCCACGATATTCTACCATGTCTGATCAAAATCAGGTTTTCAGTTCTTTTACTTTGTTTTTGCGTCGGGTTTGGCTCTAAGTAGGTATAATTGTAGTTCTTAGTCTCAGCCATGATACCATTTACTCAGAGAACTTGTTCAGCCTTCAAAATTCAGTTTTCGACGGAAAACTTATTTGACATCGATAAAGGAAATCAAAATTTGATTTACATCCATTCATTTTAGTAAGATCTACGGCTTCGAGATCAACCTTTGAACAACCTTCGTTTTTCGTGCCAACGTCCAAATAATCTGAGCTCCAGAACCATGGATTAATTTTAAAACTTTCATTACACCCGAGCAACGTCGGGCTATACTGCTAGTAAATATACAAGTATTTACTCGTGCAACCAGACTGGCAAAAAAGGTCCTACCTTCAACCAAATGCAGCCGACAATTCTATTCCAATCAGCTTCTTTTCTCGCACTTCCTGCCTGTGGAACTCCTTTCCATAGATTTGCTTTTCTGACGGCTACAACCTCCAGGAATTTAAATGCAATGTCAATTCCCATCTCTTATCAACTTGACTCCAGTTCTTTCTACATCACCCTGTATATATTGTTCTTTTCCTTTCTCTCTACCTTCGCAACTGTCTTCACTCCTGTGTTCATATCCTTCTCTTGCCCTTTCTCTTTCACCCTCTGTAGTTGGTTCTTCTTTCTCTTCACTCTTTCTACTTCACCCCGTGTATCTTGTTCTTTTTCTTTCTCTCTACCTTCGTAACTGTCTTCACTCCTGTATTCACATCCTTCTCTTGCCCTTTCTCTTTCACCCCCTGTAATTGGTTCGTTTTTCTCTTCACTATCCTCCTGCCTAAACCTTTACTCTTATGTAGCCCCCTGCGCATCAGTGGCGTTATCGCCTTGCTTGGGATGAAAAAAAGAAAAAAAAAAGAAAAAAATGTTTCATCCCTTGAATTGTCCGAAGAAAACTTAACAAGTGCGTTACGACCAAGGGTGACCTGTTCCTTTTCCAAAGAAAAAGGAATTTTCGTATTTTTTATTTTATTTTTATATTCTTTGAGCGTCTCATATGTAACTATTCCGGCGTCATCTGTTAAGAAGAGAGGGATTAAAATTCAATAAGTTTCTGTTTCTAATTTTACGCAGGGGAATTTTTTTTTTTTTTTTTTGCGGGATGGGGTTTCAAGTAGGAAAAACGAAAACAGATATTTTGGTTACCCTTTTTTTTTTTGTTTTTTAAATGAATCCTCAATAGAGTATTTTCAAATTGAATCAGGGAAGATCTGAAAACGTTGTTTCATTTGGAAAATGAAAAGCTTCAAATTCCCCAAGAGATTTAATGTCAAGGTCACTCTGAAAGGATTTTTCTGGGATTTGGTTTGCAATATGTGAGTGTGCGCCAAAGCGTGTGCTTACGTGTGTGTACGCGGCTCTTACAAATTCGGCCCTTTGTTGTTCATAAGCTTTTTTTTTCTTTTCCACCCCTTTTCTTTTCCCTATTCTTTTTCCAATTTGGGCGAGCTTCCATACAGAAAATCCTTTCGTGTTGTTTGTTGCTTTAATATGAAATGTCAGAATTTGTTTAAAGTGTCGGCTACGACAACGAACTAGGAAAGACGCTGCAGAAGGAAGATACAATATAATACAAAGAAACGAATAGAATTGGCGAAGGTGAAAACGAAAGGACGCTTTGAAGAAACGAAGAGCGGGGGGGGAGGAAAAAGGAAAGACAAATACAAGGTATGGACGAGAAAGGGTAACTAAACTGGAGGAAACAAGCTTAATATTGAAAGACGATCTTTTTTCGCTCAAAAGAAAGGAGAAGAAGGAATAACAAAAAGACAACAAAAAGATAATATTAAAAGCAGAAATACAAGAATTCCAACCCTGTCATGAAATATTAACAAAAAATCGATACAGCCTAGAGAGCGAAGAAGTTGCGCTTTCACTGCGGAGACACCCACAGGTCGCGATGAATAAATTGTCGTAAAAATGGCGCCAAAGTTTCTTCCTTTTTGGAAAGGTAATAATCCGTTTCTTCTATCTCCAGCTATGGGTTAAATAGCAGGACTCGACAGCCTTGGTTGGTGAGCAGTCAAACACATAGAGTAATGGCAACCTACTTGCTTCTTATCAGTCAGTCATGTCTCTTTCGAGACATGATCGTCCAAAGCATGTATCGCGTATGGCAATTAACTGACTGACTCTACCGCACATTTTAATACTCTGTCAGTTAAGTTACATTATTATATTATTTATAATTAATGGGGGATCAGTTTATTACTTCATAACTATGAAAAACCAATCTCCCAATTTATGCCCAACAGAAGTTTTAATTATATTTCCAAGTATTATATTCAGTCAGTCAGTTAAGTGCCATACGTGATACAGGCTTTGAGCGATCATGTCTCGAAAGAAACATGACTGACTAGGCCAAAGATTATCCCGCAGTAGGTTGCCATTGTTTTCTGCGGTAGACTGGCTGCCAGCCAAATCTATAAAACCCAATCTGTACTGTTATTTAACCCATAACTGAAGGGAAGAATCGGATTAATATAAACGCAGAAAAAAGATGCTTGCATCAAGCTACTGGCAATCCTAGAGAGAGAAAGAAGAAACTAAACTTAGTCACATCTTCCACAATGGCAGGCCAACTGTTGTTGTGGATGAGTTCAAGGCCCAGCATATCATCATCATCATCATCATCATCTATGTGCCGTGTCCCTTAAGGAAACATGGCCCAGTGGATATAGACGTTGGTTAATTCCTGTGACTTGAACCAAAGAGTTGTGAGTTCAATGCCAGGCTACACCAGTGGTGAAGAAGTAACTTGTAGGGTGAAAGGGAGATAACTCATGACTACAAAGAGGCATTATGCAAAGAATGGAGTTGAAATACCCCAGTGATTGTAATAAAGTGTTCGAAATTCCTAGCACCACAAGCATAGTACAAATGGCAACAAAGATTAGGACAATAGTCCGAACAATGTAAATACTGTAAATACTACCTCATCTCAGAAATATAGACAAATAGAATGATCTATTATTGAACGTCGTACAAATGGCAACAAAGATAAGAACAATAGTCCGAATAATGTAAATACTGTAAATACTACCTCATCTCAGAAATATAGACAAATAGAATGATCTATTATTAAACGTCGTACAAATGGCAACAAAGATGAGGACAATAGTCCGAATAATGTAAATACTGAAAATACTACCTCATCTCAGAAATATAGACAAATAGAATGATCTATTATTAAACGTCGTACAAATGGCAACAAAGATTAGGACAATAGTCCAAATAATGTAAATACTGTAAATACTACCTCATCTCAGAAATATAGACAAATAGAATGATCTATTATTAAACGTCGTATAAATGGTAACAAAGATTAGGACAATAGTCCGAATAATGTAAATACTGTAAATAAATTTTGCTTCGAAATTCCTAGCACATTAAGAAGGCCAGAGCGTATAACGGCCGAAACGTTGTACAAATGGCAATAATGATGAGGACAATAGTCCGAATAATGTCAATAATACGAAGGAATTAATATAAACCGGAAAAAAATGCACAGAAAGATTTTTAAAAAGCGAAGGAGAGGAACATTATACACAACACAATGATATGTAAAAAGTAATTTTAGTGAAAAAGAAAGTGAAAAAGGGACACAGAAATCTGAAAAAAAAAGAAAAAGAAATAAAGACGAGAATATTAAAAAAAAAGGCCCCAAACAGGAAGAAAACGAAAGAAATATTAAAAAAAAAAAAAAAAAAAAAAGAACTGAAAAACAAAATCTGTACTAATTTACTGGTTCATTTTACGAGGGTTAGGTAAAAAATATGTCTGTTCTAATGTAATTTCAAAGGTATTTGTGAGAATTTCTAGGGGCTGTTTAGCTATAAATCATAATAACTGTAAAAACCCAAGGGAGCATTTCTGGAATTAACGTCTCTTTTAATACCCATAATACGCTTTCAAAATGGCTACCTCTCGGGACATACGTGAAAAAAAAAAAAGAGCTGACACAGACTTAACAAATATTCCGTTTGAATGGTTCTTAGCCATTATATTATTTATTTTGCATTCTGTGATACATATATATTAGTCATCCACATACAAGCCTGTTTCGCTGTATCACAGCTCATCAGTGTGGCTAGACACATCCACTTGCTTCTGGCCGGGATCGAAACTCAACCGATTTGGTGTCAGTCGGAGTCTCTATTCCCTAAGCCATCAGCGCATGGAATCAGAGAACGGAAATTTTAACGTCTTGCATATAAGCAGTGTATACAGACGCCAGTCACCGAGAGAACTCAATTAATTTCTGAAGAGTCACGCATATAGCAGAAGGGGAACTGTTTATAAAATTTTCTTCTCCAGAGAGCTCAATCGTAATGAGAGCATAATATATATATATATATATATATATATATATATATATATATATATATATATAGGAGGTGGACAAAATTATGTAAACGCCTAGTACCATAATAGCATAATTTGAAAAGCTTGTCTATTTTCATGTTTGTTGATTTAATTTATCATGTTCTCCAGGCCCACCTTCTTCATTGCGTATCTCAGGAACTTCAGCTGTCTCTTCCTGATGCTCAGTATTAATTTCCTTTTTGTTTCCATCATTTCCAAGACCTCATCATTGCTCACAATCTCGATGCATGATATTCGCAGCATCGTTCTGTAGAACGATATTTCAGCTGCTTCAAGTTTTTCCTTCATCTTTGATGGTATTGTCCAACATCCACTGCCATATTGAAGAACGGACAGCACGTAGCAAACCAGTACCCTCTTCCTAGTTTCTAGCGAAAATGGCCTGTTTCTTAATACTTTACTCATCTTCTGGAAGGCTTCCTTCGCCATGCCAATTCGCCTTCGGATCTCTGTGTCGCACTTTCCGTCTTCTGTTATAACGCTTCCCAGGTATTTAAATTTTTGTACCTGCTTGATTTTAGTATCCACGACCTGTATTTGGCATTTTGGGCTGCCCTTTTTACTGATGACCATGCATTCGGTTTTCTTGCAGTTTATTTCTAGTCCTTTCTTGTTACTTTCTTCTGATACCTTCTGTAGGAGGTCTTGTAGTTTCCTTTCTGTGTCTGCTATCAGCACTATGTCATCCGCGTGAGGGACAGGGCACATAGAAGAATAAGATGTACGTTATTATTTTGCTAAAATTGTTGTTTTTTTACGAATATTATTTAATTAAGTTTATTAAAATCAACAGTGAGGACTATTTAAAAAATTTAAGTGATTAAGTGATTTAGGAACTATTTTCGTAAGGAAATTCTATCTTTCTCGATGTTTATACATCCATTCATACTGTTAAAGTTGTAGCTGAATGATACGAGTAATATTCTAGTGAAGAAGAACATCTCATCTGTGCACCACAATCCCCAGATCTCACCATCATTGGACAACTCTGGTTCATTTTAGAAAAAACATGTGAGGAGTCGATGTCCTCTACAATCATCATTAAGAGAACTGGAGACTGTTATAGCAGTTCATTGGATAAAATTCCATTTGAAAACAATTCAAACATTGTATAAGTCGATCCCACACGGAATTCAAGCTGTAATTACTACTAAAGGCAATCATACAACAAATTGAAATAAATTAGTTTGAAATTTCAAGGTGTTCTTATTATTTGTCCACCACCTGCATATCTAGTCACTTTTTTCCAGAATCATTAATTAACATCCTATGAATGTTTGCAATACGTTCGTCTTTTTAAACAGTTATTCTAATAATGGGTTTAGCATATTTTCCAAACTTTCGACAGGGAACAGTTTCAAATTTTATTATATTAAGATTTTTATCTAATCGCGTTGTTATGACCATGAACCCTTCAAACATATATATATATATATATAAGAAAAATTAAGAGAGACGCGTTATTTCATGGTGAATCGGAAGTGTAGGCCTATTTCAGGCGAGCCATCGTCAGCTTCCGTCTTTATTTAACGAAGCATTCGACACGAATGAGATTCACAAAAACCTAAAAAGAAAGAATAAAAAAATAACGGTCGCTCCCTCAAAAGAGAAAATTAAGAAAAATACATCAGTTTGGCGAACACATACACATATTCATACACAATCAAATATACACGCCCCCCCCCACACACACAGACATATATATATATATATATATATATATATATATATATATATATATAACGAAGATTAACGAAACTGGTTATAAACAACAGACAATTTGAAATGATTTGTTTGAACATTATTTTTGATCGATACTCGTATTTTTCTCGATAAATTTTTGTTACGAAAATACGCGTCATTCGGCAAGATTCGAACCTGCGACCCCTATCCACATAGGGGAGCAATCAATTGACCTGCCGCGTCTTAGACCTCTCGACCACGAATGACGATCAGTCTAAAATAAAGTCGCAATAACACACTTTTTCGTAATAAAAATTTATCGTAAATAATCAGGCCGGTAGAAATGAATATATAATACTGTTTGATTATAAACAGAAATATATACTTAAATACGAGTATCGATTGAAAATAATGTTCAAAGAAATAATTTCATTCATATATATATATATATATATATATATATATATATATATATATATATATAAAATAATATAAACACCTGGTAAATATTATAATTTGAAAAACTTGTCTTTTTTTATTTTTTTATTTAATATTAGTAGTACGTTATATTTTGCTGAAATTGTTTTTTTACTGATATTATTCATTTTTATTATTAAAATAAATTTATTAAATTAAAAGTCTATATAAAATAATTGAAAGATATGCAATTAGAAATTCTTTAGATATTTGCTTTATATATATATATATATATATATATATATATATATATATATATATACGCAGTAAAATTGTGTTTCCATCAAGCTACTGGCAATCCTAGAGAAAGAAAGAAGAAACTAATCTTTAGATATCTGCTATATATATATATATAAACAGTAAAAAGATGTTTCCATCAATCTACTGGCAATCCTAGAGAAAGAAAGAAAGAAGAAACTAAACTTAATCACATTTCCCGCAATAGTAGACCAAATGTTGTTGTGAATGAGGTCAAGGCCCAACATAGCATCATCATCATCATCATAATCTATGTGCCGTGTTCCTTCAGGACGTAGGCGATTATAGCCCTCCACTTGACTTTTTGCTCTTAATATCCCTTCTCAATCCTCGCTCCACCAACCATCTGTTCAAGTCAATCAGGTATGACTTCCGCTGCTTTCCCTTGTCCTTCTTCCTCTCTATCTGTCTCGTGAGCATCAGGTTCTCTAAGCCCTCATTACATGTCCCAAAAACTTCTGTTGTTTTTTCCTGGTGTTAAATATCAGTTTCGTATTTGTGTCCATTCTCTCCAAAACCTTGTCATTGCTTGTGTGCTCCGTCCATGGTATCCTCAATATCCTTCTGTAGAACCACATTTCGGCCATGTGCTACGTTTATTGCACTTTTACAAAATGAATATAGCTCAAGTAAAAACTAGTTATTAGTTCTTATTAGTGAAACTGTAGAAAGAATGTTTTCCAAAAATTCGTTTTAGTGTCCGTAAAAAATTCACGGTATAAGCATATTTATCGGGTTACAAGGGTTATCTGTGATCACAAAAATTTAAGAAAGGAATATAAAAGCAAAAAAAAAAAAAGTACATTGAAATTATGTTTTGGTGGCGCGTAGTGATCCCACTCTGCAGGAGAATGCGTTGTCAGAATATAAAGATTTAGATGACCAAGTGGCATGTCATCTGAAAAAAAGAAAATTCCTTGTGGGTGTCGGGTGGAAAATATGGAATTTAATCTACAGACGAAGAGAAAGCAACCCCTGTGCATGCGTATTGATAGAAACAGCTGCTTGTCGTAAGGAGACTTTAAAAAATAAAAATAAAGAGAAGGAGCAAAAATGCTAGACTTTCAAATATTTTTGATGGTTAGTCAGCGTTTTAAACATTTCTCTTCATTATCAACATTATCTACATTTTTTTACAGTTGCTCACTCAATAAAAAAAAAAAGGATAAATTTTCGTTTTAAATCCCGTCGCCTTTCCCTTTCAAATTTATCCAAAATAGCATTATCTCTGTGCAAATGTATATGCTGAACTCAAATCAAGTGTTAGTTATTGAAGAAACTTACCTTTTTTATCTAAATGTCCATAAAAAAACGAACTATATCTGCACAATGACGGACTGCGTAATGCAACGAATTTTGGCACATTTGTGTACTATTTTTCTTCATTTACTGATACTTCCGGCGATGTACTTCCGGGAATTAAAGTAATGCGCTATTGTATTTCTACGCTCATTGCTCTCAAAACAGGAAGTACATTGCCGGACGTTTCAGTAAAGAACGAAATTCGACCAAAATTGCTGCCTGAGAGTTACGGGAGAGAAAAAAATGCGAGATATAGTTCGTTTTTTTATGGACTTTCAAAGCAAAAAAGGTAAGTTTCTTCAATAACTAAATGTTGATTTGAGTTCAGTATATACATTTGCACAGAAATAATGCTATTTTGGATAAATTTGAAGGGGGAAAAGCCGTCGGTACCTAAAACGAAAATTTACCAAAATAAGGTTTGTATTTGGTCGATTAATTAAATATTTCATAACGAGTTGAAGTTCATGTATAGAATCTATATAAAAGTCAATAACAGTGTATTTCCAACCCTAGGTCCCATGTAATATTACTGGTGGGTCTACATGCAAAAAATAATGAAATGGGGGTCAACGGTGATATTAAAGTGATCCCTAGAGCAATTCTACTGTGGAACTGTTGGTATTACTGAGAATTTAATTTGTACAAGAATTTACGCCATATTAAATATTAAAGTAGAAATATCTACTTAAATTTTTATCACAATTATTGAGAAGAAAATTAACAATTTGTAGTGTCATAAATATAAGGATATCAACAATGCCTACCCTACAATAAAACCCCAGATCTAGTTGGATGAACCTTTCGTTATAATAAAGACGAGCATCATAGCATTTTAGTAGTAGGACTCGGTTATATAAAAAAATGATTATATAAACATTTGTTGTTACATTCCATTAAAAAAATCTATTTTCTTTTGTTATGCGTAAACGTGATTTGATGTATTGTGTGACATTGTAAACAACATTGCGTTTGCTTTTGTTTCAAAATTACGGGGGAAATATTTACATTATTTGTTGACGAAATGAATTTAGCATAAAAAATAAAAATTGTTTATTTTGTTTTACTGAAACTAGAAGTATAAAAACTATAACGCTCTCAGTACAAACATTTTCGAAGAATATTTAAAAATGTAGAAAAATAAAAACAATTCCTCTCTCAGTTCAGAAATTTTCGAAGAACATTTAAAATTTAATTTTAAAGGAAAAAGTTACATTAATGCTTTTTTTTTATTCTATTTTCTGAAGTAAGAAAAATATTAAATTTGAAAAAAAAAGACTTAAATAATTAAATTAAGCATTGGCACTTTTTATTTTACTATTTTGTTTTTGTTTGAAAAAACAATATTTTTAAAATATTTCTTTTGTTTCAAAATTACGGGAAAAATATTCACATTTTTTTGTTGATCAAATAAATTTTTAAAACGTCGGAATAAAAATTAAATATAAAGGCTCAAATTTTTTAATAAAAATATATTTTCGTCGCGTTTGACACGTGTGATGTGATTTCTGTGACGTAATTCAGCAACCATCTTAGATCTTAAATGTTTTACGTAGCAAATGTAAACAATCGACGTCATTGGCCAAAAAGTGCGAAAGGAAAAAGTGCTGAACTTAAACTCAAAAAGTATGTGTCGACCTGGCTTCCCTGTAGATATGTGTCCCTAGAAAGTTTAAATGGCGTAGCTTAAAAAATGTAGGCGTGCATAGATTACAGTCACACACAGACTCACAGATAGCCTTATATATATATATATATATATATAGTCATCCGCAAACAGATCTGTTTCGCTGTATCACAGCTCATCAGTACGGTTAGACTCCAATTACTTTTAACCCAGGATTGAAACCCGTCCGAAGTGGCGTAAATGGTGATTCTACCTCTGGGCTATGGGCGTTCGGTAGAAGAAGGCAGACATTTTAGCATGTATTATTTCTTTTGACTATCATTCACTATCTGCTTCACACCTAGGCTTTTATTTATATTTTTTTGACCTGGCTACTCACTCATAGGTCAGTATCAAGAGCCAGTCACGTTATAAGGTTTCCTATTGCAGTTTTTGAAAGTAGATAATGATTGACCCAAGACTGAGATCCTAAGGCTTATTGGCATAGCCAAGGAAACATTCCAGAAGCTGAGTAGAGTACTGAGAGACAGGAAAATTTCGCTGGAAGCAAGGAAGAGCCTACTGGATTGTTGAGTGATGTATTCCTTCAATATGGCAGCAAATGCTGCAAAATTTCATCAGAGATGAAGAGAAACTGAAAGCAACAGAAATGTGGTTCTACAGAAGGATGCTGAGGATGAAGTTTTGGAGAGGATGAAAGCAAAAAAGTAAACTGATACTTAACATCAGAAAAAGAAGGAGAGCTTAGAATATCTGATACTCACGAGATAGTTTGAGGGAGGGATAGGTAATAGCAAAGCGTGATTTACTTGATGGACATGCGAAGATGAATGGTAGAGCGGCGTTTGTTTGGGTAACCGGAGAAGGGATGTTGAGAGTTAAGGATTGGAAAAAGTAAGTCTGTATCACGAAATATTGGTTCTTCTAAAGAAACTGCCTGAGTGCGTCTTCCTTTTTAGCAATGGGAGGGAATGACGATGTTTCGACCCTGTGTCCGTGACATAGCATGGCAGTTCTTAAGCAGTAAAGTTTTTTTTAACTACTACTGAAGCTAAGCAATGTAGTTCTTCAGCATATTTTCCATGAAATTTTCTTTATAATCATTTCAACCAAAACAGGGCAAAAATCCAGTAAAATGTTTTCTAAAACGATTAAAAATTAACAGTTCTATTTTGAAGGCATTAAAACTAACGAGCCATTTCTTGCCACTATTAACAACGGATTCTAGGTCAGTTTTTTACATTAGTTACCAAATTGTTGGACGTGCGTTTTGGTGCAATAGATATCGACTCGTAATGAAAGAGCTGGGTACAAAATCCATCTCTTCTCCCTTCAGCTATGGGTTGAATAGTAGGACACATTAGGTTCTACATTCTTGGTTGGTAACCAGTCTACCCCAGAAAAATGGCAACCTACTGCGCGAAAATCTTCTGCCTAGTCAGTAATGTCTCTGTCGAGACATGATCGCCCATGCGTTTATCAAGCATGACAATTAATTGAATCACTGACCAAATATTTACTCATCGAAAGAATTCGACGTGCGATTAATGCAGATGTTAGTTCTTTTGGTAACAGCATCGTTACAGATTTGAGAGCTGGTTGCCTCAGAAAGAACATTGATTAAAATTAGAATATATGTATATATATATATATATATATATATATATATATATATATATATATATATATATAAAGTACAGTGCAAAAGTATTAGGACAAGAACTATTTTGTCTTTATGAGGCATATTGAAAGAAAATAAACAATTTAATTAAAGTCATTTTATTTGATTGACTCAACAAATGCTTTAACAGGAAAAAAATACTTGTTACAAAATAAATTTAATATTCAGTATAATAGCCTTTTGCTTTGAAATAATAAAATAATCGCGACAATTTACCAATCGCACCTACTAATATATATATATATATATATATATATATATATATATATATATATATATATATATAGATATAGTACTGTGCAAAAGTATTAGGACAAGAACTATTTTATCTTTTATGAGGCATATTGAAAGAAAATAAACAATTTAATTAATTAATTTTATTTGATTTACTCAACAAATGCTTTAACAAGAAAAAATACTTGTTACAAAATAAATTTAATATTTAGTTTAATAGCCTTTTGCTTTGATCACAGGAGGAGGGTAAGCTGTACCCCTACTTCGAGAACAAGACGAAGAAAATGCTGGTCGAAGAGGTCAGGAAATAATTGTATATGACACACAAAAGTCGTCTCTATTGAAGTGAGTAGGCAGTACAGACATGCTTGTGAACATATTTAAGTACATATGCAAAAACCCACTTTTTGAAAAGTGCACGGATCTAACGCTGGTGGTAATGTTCGTGGGAGCGCAGATATATGACCCAGGTTTCGAACTAGGGACAAATCAGTAAAACTTTGTAGAATTTGTAAAAACTTTTCACGCCTCTTTTGTTTGCCTGTTTATCTATTTATCTCAATTTTTATTTTTTAATCATTTCACCCCGAGCAAGGCAGAAATGCCACTGATGAGCGGGGGGGGGGGGGGCTACATAGCTGTAAAAAGATTAATTAGAAAAGACAATGACTGGGCCAACTCTCACATATGCACGGATTCATTCCAGTGGGGTTCTTTAGTCTGACGAGAATTACGGCCAAATTATGTTGCAACAATGATTCTGGTATGGTCACATATGCTAAGCAACTTCGAGATCATTCAGTACCTAGACGGGTGACGGCTTAGAAATACTAGGTTCTGTAATCTTCGATGTGCAAACCGTAAAGCTGACGGTCATATATTGAGAAACCGGTTCTAGTAAGATCATTGAAGTTAAGCTACGTCGAACCTGATCAGTAGCTAGAGAGACGACTGCTTTACCAGATGGTGTAAGCTTGAAGATGGGGTTAGTGAAATAAAATAAAGGAATTGGAAATCGAGTTCCAGTTGCTGTGGGGTTAGTTATATTCACGTACACAAAAATAAATTTGGGAAAGGTATGGATCCCCTCACACCACGTCTTATATAGGTCAATTAGTAGAAGTTGGATCAGTAAATTACTATTACCTCCCCAACAAAGAAATTCTAGCAATCTAGAAACATTTTCTGGCTTCAAATTACCTGAAATGAGTTGGTAAACAAGCAAATCGAACTTTTGCTTGTTTACCAGTTTTATTTTATTTCACGTTTTACAAACTGGATTTCTGTCATCCAGTTCAGAGATTGTTTGATAGGAAAACAACCTGATTCATGAATTTGATGGTATAGTCCAATCCCTGCGCCTGGTAGTGCGGAGTGAATCTCAGCGGAAAAGCGACTAGCAATCATGAGTTATACCAGAACTAGCAGTATAGCCCGGCGTTGTTCGGGTGCAATAAAAGCATTAAAACTAATCCCTGGTCCTGAAGATCAGACTCTTTGGACGTTGGCACGAAAGACTAAAAAGCAATAGTTGTTTCCAGTTAAAGCAAAATCGTAGATTGAAAGAAAAATGAATGGATGTAAGTCAAATTTTGATTTCCTGGTATCGATATCAAATGTTTTTTCGTCGTAAACTGAATTTTGAAGGCTAAATAAGTCCTCTGAGTAAATGGCATCATGGCTGAGACTAAGAACTACGATTATACCTACTTAGAGCCAAGCCCGAAGCAAAAACTAAAATAAAAGGGCTGAAAAACTGATTTTGATCAGATCCGGTATCTTGTCTTTTATATATATATATATATATATATATATATATATATATATATATATATA
Source organism: Ascarosepion bandense (assembly GCA_037127315.1). Taxonomy (NCBI): domain Eukaryota; kingdom Metazoa; phylum Mollusca; class Cephalopoda; order Sepiida; family Sepiidae; genus Ascarosepion; species Ascarosepion bandense. The sequence goes on from JBBBDQ010000489.1 coordinate 1,145,077, forward strand.
TATATATTATCGATTTTCTGCACTATTGTAAGAACTGTAACATTGAAACTTCTGAATGTCGATTCTTATGTCTTTGTCTATGAGTGTATCAAATTTGATTAAAATCGGACCACTCCTTCTATAATCCGATTTTTTCGATTATCGATTTTCGATATTTGTCGGGGTACCTCTACACAAAACCTAGTTAAGAACACTCGCAGACGCTTATAGTACAATTGTGTAAATTCTTAAGGAAATCGGTTTAGCCGTTTCGGAGTCTATAGGTAACGGATACACACACACACACACACACACACACACACACACAGAGACAAAGTTTCATTTATAAATAAGTTTAGATTTAGATTAGATGAACAACGTAATGATTTTCCTAGACATCAACAAGCGAAATGAGAATAATCTCTCGCCATAGATTAAATAATGAAAGATATTTTTTAAGGACAAGTGACTAACCAGTTTTCATTTGAGGCATCGGATATTTTGCGTTAAACTCATTTAGAATTTTATTTGTTGATCATTTGAAAAAATTTACTTTAACCAAAAATCGTTTTTATTGGCAAAAAAATTTCTGTGCTAACTGGTCTGAAATGACGTTTGCTGCCCTCGTTGCTGTTTGGAAACAACCTCGACTGGAAATCTGTGGTGGTGGTGGTGGTTGGGGGGGGGGATATATTGCATACTTTATGAGAGACAAAGATAAAGCATTACTTCCATAATTGTTACTAAGATAACATTCATACATACATACATACATAAATACAAATATATTATATAGAATTTAATAAGAGATTATATATATATATATATATATATATATATACTCCCAACATATACCCGCACACACATGGTCGATTTATCGCCTATAAAACCGGTTCCTTCACCGGGTCTTTCTAGTCAGAATTGTAGCTAGACACCTTCTTCTTCTTCTTCTTCTTCTTCTTCTTCTTCTATGTACCTTGTTCTTTCAGGCGATCATGGCCTTCCACGTCTTCCTATCCCTGCTGGCACTTTGCACTATTTCTCCTATCACGTGCCTCAGCCCCCATTCTGTCATCCACCTGCTCAGGGCCTTCAAATATGTTATCCGCTGCTTTCTTCTGTCTTTTTTTCCTTCTATCTGGCCTGTTAGTATCAGGCTCTTCAAGCCCTCCTTCCTCGTTGCATGTCCCAGGAACTTCAGCTGCCTCTTCCTGGTGCTCAGTATTAATTTCCTTTTCGTTTCCATCCTTTCCAAAACCTCATCAATGCTCACATGATCCCTGATATCCTCAGCATCCTTCTGTATAACCACATTTCAGTTTTTTCAAGTGTTTCCTTCATCTTCGATGATTTAAAGTTCTGCAAACGGGTATATATATGGCTTACGGCCTATCACGTTGAATACACCGGTTCTCGCTCGATCACCGAAGTTAAGCAACGTTGAGCCTGGTCAGTACTTAGATGGGTGACCGCTTGCGAATACCAGGTGCTGTAAGCGTATAGTGACGGATGTGCATTGTGTTGCAGTGGATATCGGCTTGGAAAGAGAAATCGGTAAGCCCAGTTCGAATTCCAGCTGTATTCACTTAAGCACTGGTACCCGTGTGAAAGGTATTAATCCGTCCATTCCCTCCAGTTATGGGTTAAATAACAAGAGTAGGACTTGTGGATCCTGCTCTTAAAAACAAATCCCAATGAATCGGGAAAAAGAAAAATGTAAAAAATAAAATAACCTTACCCAAAAATCATTGGTTATGACCTTAAATGATCCTATAAGGATTGATAGGTCGTTAAGCCTCACAAACAAACCAGGCATCTTCGTCTAAGACGAATGCAAAATGTATGGCCCCTGGTCAAACGTTAGGTAAAATGCGAAAAAAAGTATTCTGATCGATTAGGTTTACCGTGCGAAACGTAGATTCGACAGTGAATTATTGCATCATATCAAGAAGCATGGGACTTATCAACTCAAGCCTAGAGATATTAAGTAGACATTCGGGACATTTACCCGGCAATTCCTCTATTAAACTGGTTCCCCATCTGATGAAATTCAAAGAACGACAAACCAGACAGAAAATGAAAATTACCCTGAAGAAAAAAAAAATGATGCATAAGGATGCATGAAAACATTCTAGATACCTCAATATTAATCACTCAGTTCTTCTTTTATGTGCCATGTCCTTTCAGGACGTAGGCGATCATGGCCTTCCACATCTCCTTATCCCTGGTGGCTCTTAGCACGCTTTCTCCTGTTGCACCATGCAACCCTCGTTCAGTCATCCATCTGATCAGGTCCTTCAAATATGTTATCCGCTGCTTTCCTCTGTCTCTTTTTCCCTCTATCTGGCCTGTTAGTATCAGGTTCTCCATGCCCTCCTTCCTCATTGCATGTCCCGGTAACTTTAGCTGTCTCTTCTTTATGCTCAGTATTAATTGCCTTTTCGTCTCCATACTTTCCAAAACATCGTCATTGGTCACATGTTCGGTCCATGATATCCGCAGCATCCTTCTGTAGAACCACATTTCAGCTGCTTCAAGTTTTTCTTTCATCTTCGATGATTTGTCCAACATTCGCTGCCATATTGAAGAACCGACATCACATAACAATCCAGTACTCTACTCTTGAAATTTTCCTGTCTCAGCTTCAGGAATGTGTCCTTCGTCATGCCAATTCTCCTTCGGATCTCAGTGTCGCACTTTCCGTCTTCTGCTAGAACATTTCCCAGTAATTTAAATTTCTGTACCTGCTTGATTTTAGAGTCCCTCACCTGTAATTGGCATTTTAGGTTAGCCTTTTTGCTGATGACTATGCATTCGTTTTTTTTTGTTGTTTTTTTTTTTCAGTTTATTCGTAGTCCATTTTTGTCACTCTCTTTAGTTACCTTCTGTAGGAGGTCTGACTTGTACATAGCTAAAAATACAAAGCATAGATTTATAAAAAAAACCCGAATCCCTTTAGCGTCACCATTTTCGATAATAGTCAATGACCATCCGTCCGTGCATGGAGTACTGCTGCCATTTATGGTCAGGTGCCCCTGCCGTTCTCCTCAGTGTTCTTGACAAGCTCCAAAGGAGAGTCTGTAATATGATAGGTACTGATCTGGCGACTCGACTGCAGCCACTTTCCCATCGTCGAAATGTGGCCTCCCTCTGTCTCTTCTATAAATACTTTCATGGCTTCTGCTCGGATGAGCTTAAGTCACTGATGCCTCCTCAACAGGTGCTTACTCGTGCAACCAGACTGGCAATTGGGTCCCACCCATTCACAGTCAGGTTAGCCAAATGCAGACGACAATTCTACTCCTGCAGCTTCTTCTCTCGCACTTCCCGCCTGTGGAACTCACTCCCGTATTCTTGCTTTCCTGACGGCTAGAACCTTCAGAAATTTAAATGCAAAGTCATAGTCATCTACTAACCACTTGACTCTAGCTCTCTCCCCTCCCCTGTATAATCTTCACTTTCTCTCCGCCCATGTATCTGTCATTGCACCTGCTTTCTCAGCTTTCTGTTGTTCCTTTCTAACTAGCTTGTACTCCTCACCCTTTTCTAATTAATCTTGTTACATTTATGTAACCCCCTGCACATCAGTGGTGTTTCTGCCTTGCTCGGGGTGAAATGATTAAAAAAAAAAAAAATCTTACCTGATGGCTTCTGAGCAGTAAGATCTTTCCAGAATATTCCATAAAAGAATTAGCATTGGATAAACGAACAAGTGCTGAAATGCCGTCAAATCACATTGTGTGTGTTATCTTTCTTTTAGTAGGGCTGATGTAAAGGATAGCAGATATATATATATAGCCAAATCCACTGCTGAGATAGTCGGTTCTCTGCGTAGGGCCAGGAAGTTTTTCCGCCTGAAACAATCCTGCACAAATAAAAATACACCATCTGCTCGTGCATCGAATATTGCTGCCATATCGGGTCAGGTGCTCCTGCTATCCACTTAGGTGTCCTTGACAAAATCCAACGGAGAATCTGTAATATGATTTATCTCGACTTGGCAGCTCGGATACAGTCACTTTCTCACCGGCGCAATGTGGCTTCCCTGTGTCTCTTCTACAAATACTTTCACGGCATCTGCTCTGATGAACATATCTCAATGGTGCCCCCTATATATAAATTTAATCGCGCCAAAAGATTAGGTCCCATCTTTTACTCTGAAACCAAAAAAATTGCAAACGCAAATTCTACTCTGATAGCTTCTTTTCTCGCACTTCCTGCCTGTGGAATTCCCTTCCGTTTACTTGCTTCCCCGATAGCTACAATCTCCATGAATTTAAATGTAAAGTCAATAGTCATCTCCTATCTCATTAACCTGCATCCTCTCTCTCATGCTCCTTTCTCCGTCCATTCCACTCTAATTAGTATTCTCATCTTTCTCTTACCCACTTCCTGACACCCTGTATAACCTGTCACTCTTTTTCATAACTTTCTTCCTATGTAACCCCCTGCACAACAGTGACAGTAAAATGCCTTGCTCTGGGCGATATGCTTATTAAAAAAATTCTATACTTTTATAATGTGGATATAAATTGGGGGATCAATACTACATTACAATTAATATATAAACTGATCCCTCACTTTATACCCACAGTTATCCTTTTCTTATCCACTTCCTGTTACCCCCTATAACCTGTCGCTCCTTCTCATAACTTTCCTCATATGTAATCCCTTGCAAAACAGTGGCAGTAAAATGCCTTGCTTGGGGCAATATGATTATAAAAAAAATATCGAACAACCAAGTTCGAATTCCAGTCGAGTTTCATTATGTTCACTTTGAGCGCAAATACCTTTGAGAAAAGCAGTGATACATATACCTATCACTGTATAGCTAGCTGTGACTCAATTTGTAGAACAGACTCAACTTTTCAGATCTGGTTAGTAACCACTCTAAGAGAAAGAAAACTCTGAATTAAAAATCTGTGTATAGCCCTGGCGAAACACA
>JBBBDQ010000489.1:1152500-1181387 GCA_037127315.1 Ascarosepion bandense
TCAAGAATCTCTACTGTCAGCAAACCGCCTGCATACGGACAGGTAACGAATTCAGCAGATATACAAAGATAGAAAGGGGCGTAAGGCAAGGATACGTCTTTTCACCGGATCTGTTCAATTTAAACAGCGAAACTATTCTGAGGAACCTAAAAGCTATGCGAGGATTTGTCATCGAAGGCCGCAATTAAAACAACATCAGGTACGCAGATGATACATTGCTGATAGCAGACACGGAAAGGAAACTCCAAGACCTCCTACAGAAAAGTAGCTGAAGAGAGTGACAAAAAAGGACAACAAATAAACAGCAAGAAAACCGAATGCATTGTCATCAGCAAAAGGGCAGCCCAAAATGCCAAATACAGGTGGGGGATACTAAAATCAAGCAGGTACAAAAATTTAAATACCTGAGAAGTATTCTAACTAAAGACGGAAAGTGTGACACAAAGATCCGAAGGCGAACTGGTATGGTGAAGGAAGCATTCCAGAATTTGAGTAAAGTATTAGGAAACAGGACAATTTTATATCCAAAGAAGAGAGAACTGGATTGCTATGTGATGTCGGTTCTTCAATATGGCAGTGAATGTTGGACAATATCTTCGAAGATGAAGGGAAAACTTGAAGCAGCTGAAGGATGCTACGAATATCATGGATCGAGCATGTGAGCAATGATGAGGTTTTGGAAAGGATGGAAACGAAAAGGAAATTAATACTGAGCATCAGGAAGAGACAGCTAAAGTTCCTGGGACATGCAATGAGGAAGGATGGCTTGGAGAACCTGATACTAACAGGCCAGATAGAGGAGAAAAGAGACAGGGGAAAGCAGCGGATATCATATTTGAAGGACCTAATCAGGTGGATGTTGGAACGAGGGTTGCGTGGAGTAACAGAAGAAAGTGTGCTAAGAGCCACCAGGAATAGGGAGATATGGAGAGCCATGGTCGCCTACGTCCTGAAAGGACAACAAGAAGAATATAAGAGCATATATATATATATATATATATACTAGCTAAATAGTAGCTGGTTAGGCGGTAGCTTGAAAAGTGCTCAATGCTCCAAGTACAGCCAACTCAAATGAACTGAATACAAATTAACTGAATAGAACCCCCCCCACACACACATAAATATGTGTGCGTGTGTCTATGCATGTGTGTGTTTGTGTGTATGCTTTTGTGTTAATGAATTGTTTAAATTCGTTTTACTCGAAACACCAATAATCTGTAGTAAGAAAAATATACACGGACGTAATTGTCTTAATTTGAATGTGTTTTCCCTATTCTTGTATTTAAGCCTAGAACCAAACTCCGTGTCTTAAAGAAATGGTAAGTCATTTTTTCTGTTTGCTGTCGCAAGTTTAGATCTCACGACCGAGAAAAAGCAAACAAAGTAGAGAAAGTCATCTTTCTCCAAATCCCAAGAAGTGAGCTTAATTAACACTTTCCTAACCATCGGCAAAGTTTCTTTAAATAAGAAACAGCGACACGATATCATTTATTCCTTTCCCTCATTTCATTCTTCTGAACATAAAAGGTGTGGTGAAGTCGACTTTTTCTTTTTCAGGCAAAATTTATTTTAATACCTTAAAATAATAATTCCATTTAAGCTTGTAAGTCATTGTCTCAGCAGAGAAGAATAACGCTTGCTTCCAATGTTCAATCAGTTGCTTCAGTGCCATACGTGATACACGCTTGGGCGATCATGTCTCCAAAGCCTGGGCAAAAGATTATTCCGCAGTAGGTTGTCATTACTTTCTGCGGTAGACTGGTTGCCAGCCAAGGCTATAGAATCCAATCTGTCCTACCATTTAACTCATAGCTAAAGAGAGAAGAGATAGATATTACATTATCATATTAAGTATAATTATTGGGGGATCAATCTATTACTTCATAACAATATAAAACCGATCCCCCACTTTATGCCCAGTAGAAGTTTTAATTCACACATTTACGTGCTACGTGATACACGCTTGGGCGATCATGTCTCCAAAGGGACATGACTGACTGGACAGAAGATTATTCCGCAGTAGGTTGTCATTACTTTCTGCGGTAGACTGGTTGCCAGCCAAGGCTATAGAACCCAATCTGTCCTACCATTTAACTCATAGCTAAAGAGAGAAGAGATAGATGATATTACATTATCATATTAAGTATAATTATTGGGGGATCGATCTATTACTTCATAACGATATAAAACCGATCCCCCACTTTATGCCCAGTAGAAGTTTTAATTCAGTCAGTTAAGTGCTACGTGATACACGCTTGGGCGATCATGTCTCCAAAGAGACATGACTGACTAGACAGAAGTTTATCCTGCAGTAGGTTGCCATTACGTTTTTTGGTAGACTGGTTACCAACCAAGGACATGGATCCCAATCTGTCCTGTTGTTTAACCCCTGCCGGAGGGAGAAGAGGCGGATTATTGCCTTTTCCAAAGGTATTTGTGTGTAAGTGAATGCAACGAATTCAGGTAGAATTCGAACTCGTCTCTCTGATTTCTTGTTTTTTGCTTCCAGTGTTACCAAACTATTTAAGGGTATAATTCCAATTAAAAGGTTATATTTTCATCCAATCAACATTTCATCAAAATATTTGATTCCCATTTAATATATTTTGGGTGTCAAACAATCCATCGTATTGAAACTAAGCGTGCAATTCGACACTCGTTAAAGTCGATCAAACATTTGCCCAACATCTTCTGTTTCCATTTACGATTTGTTTGTATCTCTTATGAAGTAATTCTGTGTGTACAAGTTCTGTAGTCCGACTTAGATTTGTAATCCGACCAAACATTGATCAAAACGCCTTACTTCTATTTACTGTTTAATTACTTCGGACGGGAACCGGTGTATTCAACACGATATAGCCGTAGTTAAGTTAAGCAACATCGAGCCTGGTCAGTACTTAAATGGATGACCATGTTCTGTAAACGTAAGGACCAAGAATGGTCCACCGGTCCTCCAGGTTTGGGGGTTGGATGCAGGGCTAACAACCCTGCCCCGTAAAAAAAACAGTTTGCTAAGTAACAAAAAGTTACTGCCCTATGCACAATCTATGTGTGATGGATAAATGATGATGATGATGATGATGACTATTTAATGACGTTTCTATCAATCGATTCCACAGATACTAGCCGGGTCTGACGATAGACTATATCCGGCAGCAATGGCTCTGATCGGGTGGTTTTGGGTAGTGTAAAACCACCTGCTCATTGCTATTGTTCCCAGGTCCATACTTCCATCGAATGACAATAAACTACCGCAGGACCTCTGAACAGAAGGCTTTCTGGAGCATCGAAGAACCCCTTGAATGGTTTAGTTCCCAGGCCTACCCTAACTCGGGATGGCAGCACCTTTTAGAATCCAATATATATATATATATATATATATATATATATATATATATATATATATAATTTATAAAGGATTTTAGATTATTACTATGGGTAATACATATTTCACCGCTTCCTGATGTTATTATCGTGGCTCATCAGACCCAAATGGTCCAACAGTTGGTCTTCAAAATATCCCCTCCCCAAATTTCTTTTCTTTTATCTTATATAGACACTCACATGTCCATATTAGAATAGACATTTGTAACGGTTATTTACCAAAATTTCTCGCTCATTCGAAAAAGGACCCCAAAGAAAGAGGAAAGCAAGGATAAAGAAAAGATAGACGATTGATTAATGTAAAGATTATTGCTATCGCGGTGCGTCAGACACAAATAGTGTGTTATTATCGCGGCTCATCAGACCCAAATGTAATAATCTAAAATCTTTTATAAATTACATTACTCTGTTAAATAAATGAATTTAACATTGAGTTCTCTTGAGTTCGTCTTGAAATTACCTGGATTGTATACCAAATGTGATATCATGTGGTTGTGCAGATGATTTACATTTAAAATCATTTTAAATGCAAATCATCTGCACAACCACATCAACATTGCCTGATGATGAGAACCTATCTCGAAACTTGTCTCAATGTACAATTGATACATAACTATATAATTATATTATATTAAGCTCTATAATACTCATTATATTGAGCACTGTTTATAATAAAATAAAGGCCAGAGTACTCAAAATGAAAAAAACCTTGAGTCCTCTTCACTTGGAATTATATATATATATATAAGCACAAACAGTTTGTCTCTTTACACTATTGCCACTCTGATATCAATATATTCATGATTCAGTTTCCCTCATTTCAATTTCAGTTGATTTTTAATTAAATTTTATCTTTCGATTTTTTTTATTATTATTTATTTTAGAATATTAGAATGCACCTGAAGAGTAGCAGGTAAAGGTCCCGAAAAAGAATTGGGTTTCGAATGCAAAATATTAGACCGTTGCATTCGATTTCACACTCACATTTTGGAATTTTTTGATTCCCCGCCATCTCGTCCTCGCCCGGCTATGCGAAAATAGTGAGGCAAACTTAGATCTGTAGTTTTGGTTGGGAATCGGTCCTAAAAGAATAACTCTGTATTCATAAGTCTGTTTCCAACACTTCTTCTTCATCATGTGCCGTGTCCTTTCAGGACATAGACGATCTAGACTTCCACTTGGCTCTGTCTTTTGTCACTCTCAATATTTTTTCTTCTGATATCTCTTCTAAGCCTCACACTGCTAACCATTTGCTCAGATCGTACAAGTACTTCTCGTGCTTTCTCGTCTTCTCTTTATCCAACTTGTGAGTATTAAGTTCTCCAGGCCCTCCTTCCTCATTACGTGTCTTAGGAACCACATTTGTCTCTTCCTGATATTTATTATGAGTTTTCTTCTCGTATGCCTCCTTTCCAACGCCTCATCTTTGCACACGTGCTCCGTCCGTGGAATCCTCAGCATCCTTCTGTAAAACCACATTTCTGCTGCCTCAAGCCTCTCCTTCATCTCTGATGAGATCGTCCAGCATTCAATTCCATACAAGGACAGATATCAGATCGCAATCCAGCACTCTTCTCTTTGTTTAAATTTCCAACACTACCCGTTAAAAAAAAGTTATGTAAAAAAAACCCAAAAAAAAAACCCCCAAAAAAACATAAATTTAATAATGTAGGGTGGCTCTATCCTTAGACACCCCAAGAAAAATTCCACGGGGTTAGTATGAGTATCTTGTATTGTATTTTGGTTGTCTTTTTTATTTTGTTATTGTTCTTTTTTTAATTTATTTTTATTTATTTATTTAAAATTTACATTCATTCTGTGACGTCATGACCCGTCAGTTGTAATTCACGCTGGTGTGACGAGTGTAATTCGATACTTAGCAATTTTTTTTCAATTTTGCTCGACTGCTACGGAGCCGACTATTGCGCCTCCGATCAGCGACTCGCATCTGATCACGCTGGCCTGTGGTCACCAATTTTTTCGAAACTTGGCGATTTTTTTTCAACTTTGCCCGTTTGCTACGGAGCAACGACGAAATCTTGGTTGTATTTTAAGTCTTTTCTTGAAATCTCATTTTCTTAAGAAGTCGCATTTTGAGAAACTGTCGAGTATGATAAGACCGAGACAGGGAGAGAGATGACGAAAGCTGTTCGTGAGCAACACATAGTGAACTGAAGTTAAAACTTCAGCTAATCTGAACTTCTGCGTTACCTGCTGAAAATCAGCGTCAAAAGAACGATGCTAAATTCTACAGCCACAATTCTTCAAATATATGTGCGAGAAGGTAGAAAATGAGCATAATTTGTTTATTTATTTAATTTAACGTCCGTTGAGCAATGGTAGAGAGCTCTCATATGATGCCTAAGTTCCTGGCGTCTGATTCTCAGCTGGGTCAAACCAAAGAATTTAAGCAATAGTACATACGAATCATGATGAACAGAGCAAAAAGGAGAATCAGGCCAGAGATAGGACAAAAACAACTCGGTTTCGTCAAAGACACTGGGACAAGAAACACCATATTTATGATTAGGATGCTCTCCGAAAGGTCAATACAAATGAAGAAGGTCTTGTGTCTATGTTTTATCGATTCTGCAAAGGCGTTCGACAAAATACGCCACAAATAATTGATGGAGATGATCAACAGCCTCAAAACATTTGGGAAAGGCATAAGAGTAATTAAGAATCTCTACTGGTAACAAGGATGTGCGTTGTGGTGCATTAGATATCGGCTCGGAAAAAGAAATCGGGAAGCCGAGTTCGAATTCCAGCCGAATTCATTGCATTCACTTACGCGCAAATACCCTTGGAAAAGGTATTAATCCGTCTCTTCCTTCCAGTTATGGGTTAAATAACAAGATAGATTGGGTTCTATAGCCTTGGTCGGCAACCAGTCTACCGCAGAAAGCAATGGCAACCTACTGCGGGATAATCATCTGCCCAGTCAGCCATGTCTCTTTCGAGACATGATCGCCCAAGCGTGTATCACGTATGGCACTTAACTGACTGAAAGTTGTCTCATATCGCTTACCTCTGGATCTTTTTTTTTGCTGATATCTCATTTTAACAAAATTATATTTAGCAAATTCACACAAAAATATCTTGAAATACTAAAGAAAAAATGTCTTCATTAAAATCGCCAAAGGCTTCCTCCACATTCTCTTAACTGACTGACATACGAATCTTGATGAACAGAGCGAGAAGGAGAATAAGGCCAGAGATAGGACTAGAACAGTGGAGATTCGTCAAAGACACTGGAACAACGAACGCCATATTTATGATTAGGATGCTCTCTGAAAGGGCAATACAAATGAAGAAGGTCCTGTGCCTATGTTTTAAGGATTCTGCAAAGGCGTTCGACAAAATACACCACAAAAAATTCATGGAGATGCTCAGCAGCTTCACAACATTTGGGAAAGCATAAGAGTAATTAAGAATATCTACTGGCAGCAAACCGCTTGTATACGGACAGGTAAGGAATTCAGCAGATATACAAAGATAGAAAAGGACCTAAGACAAGGATGTGCCTTTTTAACGGATCTATTCAACTTATACAGCGAGACTATTCTGAGGACCCGAGATGTTATGCCAGGATTTGTCATCGCAGGCCACAATTTTAATAACATAAGGTTCTGATAGCAGACACGGATTGAAAACTTCAAGACATCCTACTGTAGGCAGCTGAAGAGAGTGACAAAAAAGGACTATAAATGAACTGCAAGAAAACTGAATGAGCAAAAAGGGCAGCCCAATATGCCAAATACAGGTGAGGATACTAAAATCAAGCAGGTACTAAAATTTAAATACCTGGTAAATGTTCTAACAGAAGACGGAAAGGGCGACACTGGGATCCGAAGAAGAATTTGCATGGCAAATGACACATCCCTGAAGCTGATTAGAGTATTAAGAGACAGGAAAATTTCATTAAAAACAAAGAGTGAAGAGAGTACTGGGTTACTATGTGATGTCACTTCTTCAATATGGCAGTGAATGTTTCACAATATCATCAAATATGAAGAAAAAACTTGAAGCAACTGAAATGTGGGTTCTACAGGAGGAGGATGCGGATATCATGGACCGAGCATGTGAGCAATGATAAGGTTTTGGAAAGGATAGAAGCGAAAAGAAAATTCAGTCCTTTTATTTTAGTTTTTGCTTCGGGTTTGGCTTTAAGTAGGTAGAATTGTCGTTCTTAGTCTCAGCCATGATACCATTTACTCAGAGGACTTATTTAGCCTTCAAAATTCAGTTTACGACGAAAACGACTTATTTGATATCGATACCAGGAAATCAAAATTTGACTCACATCCATTCATTTTTCTTTCAGTCTACGGTTTCGCTTTAACTGGAAACAAGTATTGCTTTTTAGTCTTTCGTACCAACGTCCAAAGAGTCTGAGCTCGAGGACGATGGATTAGTTGTAAAGCTTTCATTACACCCGAGCAATGCCGGGCTATACTGCTAGTATATATATATATATACTAGGTGCGATCGGTAAATTGTCGCAATTATTTTATTTTTTTCATTCTTTAGGCTGAGTCGGAGCTTCAGGACCATGGATTAGTTTTAAAGCTTTCATTACACCCGAGCAATGCCGGGCTATACTGCTAGTATATATATATATACTAGGTGCGATTGGTAAATTGTCACAATTATTTTATTTTTTTCATTCTTTAGGCTGAGTCTGAGCTTCAGGACCATGGATTAGTTTTAAAGCTTTCATTACACCCGAGCAATGCCGGGCTATACTGCTAATATATATATGTATATATATATATATATATATATATATATATATATATATATATACTAGGTGCGATTGGTAAATTGTCGCAATTATTTTATTATTTCAAATATTCTTTAGGCTGAGTCTGAACTCCAGGACCATGGCTTAGTTTTACAGCTTTCATTACACCCGAGCAACGCCGGGCTGTACTGGTAGTATCTACATAAGTCTGCAGTTGATATAATTTTCACTGATTTATTTATTTATTTTTTTTTTTACCATTATTGAAATAGAATCAAATTATTCTTAGATGCATCGGTAACAGTTTTCTCGAAGAAGAAATGTAGAAGCTAAAAACGCATAAAAACTAATTCGAGTATAGCAACGAGATAATCATTTTCCGAAAAGAAATGGGGATTACATTTCGAAATGTCCTTGGGAGAAAAATCCATTATGAAGTCTTGCGACAATGCTACTTCACCTCCGGATCTTTTTGTTATAACTGGAACATATTAAGAACTACTCATCACTGTTGATGTCCCAAGGGAAGTCATTTCAGATATAGAACAAGTAAGACGAGTTTGGATATATTGTAATTTCATTTGGGACGAGGAAATATTAAATAAGTACGTGCTTTGAATTCGTTACAAGAAGGCGCCTGGAATTCGTTGAATTCGAAAATCTATTCTGTACGTGTATGTAATTGTTGGAATGCCGGCTAAGAGAAGTCAGTCAGTTAAGTGCCATACGTGATACACGCTTGGGCGATCATGTCTCGAAAGAGACATGACTGACTGGGCAGAAGATTATCCCGCAGTAGGTTGCCATTGCTTTCTGCGGTAGACTGGTTGCCGACCAAGGCTATAGAACCCAATCTGTCCTGCTATTTGACTCATAGCTAGAGGGGGAAGAGATGTATTATATTATTAAGTAGTAATTAGTGGGGGATCAGTTTATTACTTTATAACAATAGAAAACCGATCCTCGACTTTATGCTCAGTATAATTTTTAATTATGTTTCCAATTATTATATTCTGTCAATCAGTTAAGTGCCATACGTGATACACGCTTTGGGCGATCATGTCTCGAAAGAGACATGACTGACTGGGCAGAAGATTATCCCGCAGTAGGTTGCCATTGCTTTCTCCGGTAGACTGGTTGCCGACCAAGGCTATAGAACCCAATCTGTCCTGTTATTTAACCCATAACTGGAAGGAAGAGACGGATTAATGCCTTTCCCAAGGGTATTTGCGTGTAAGTGAATGCAATGAATTCGGCTGGAATTTGAACTCGGCTCCCCGATTTCTCGTTCCGAGTCGATATCCAATGCACCACAACGCACATCCCTAAGAGAAGTACACGCTTCAATACTCGGTGAAAGTCATACCAACAGAGGCAGCAGTGAAAAACAAACATTTCTTTACGGTATTTACAATTAGGTACCTCCAGTAATTCGCGGGAAAAACAGCCATAGCGTAATGAAAAATGCCACAAACGTAACGAAAATAAAGTTTTATCGTCAAAATGTTCATGTTATTTAGAAGAAAGACCAAAGTATTTTTTAATTATTTTTTTTGAAAATTGTTTAATCCTTTCTGACACGTTCGAAATTTTGGTTAAATTCTTCTTTAGTTTACGTCATCGCCTACCTCTAACCCTGCAAGTTCACCGTTGCTGTATCCTTGAACTGAACTCACAACTCTAAGAATCAAGGCAGGATCTAACTAACGTTTATATCCACTGGGCCATGCGTCTTTAATTCAATACCAGGTTAGAGCAGTGGTGAACAAGTAATTTGCAGGGTTAAAGAGAGATAAATCCTGACTTCCAATCGTGGCATTACTACGCAAGGAATGAGAATAATATAGCCAAGTGATAGTAAAAAAGGGTCCGGCTCGAAATTCTTTACACCTGAAGAAGGCCAGAGCGTACAGCGGCCGAAACGTTGTATTCATGACAACAAAGATGAGGACAATAGTCCGAATAATGTAAATACTGTAAATACTACCTCATCTCAGAAATATAGACAAATAGAATGATCGATTATTAAACGTCGTACAAATGGCAAAAAAGATGAGGACAATAGTCCGAATAATGTAAATACTGTAAATACTACCTCATCTCAGAAATATAGACAAATAGAATTATGTATTATTAAACGTTGTACAAATGGCAACAAAGATGAGGACAATAGTCCGAATAATGTAAATACTGTAAATACTACCTCATCTCAGAAATATAGACAAATTGAATGATCTATTATTAAACGACGTACAAATGGCAACAAATATATACATACATACATATATATTATATAGAATTTAATAAGAGATCATTCTATATATATATATATATATATATATATATATATATGTATTTTACGCTTACTTTTAAATAATCAATATTTATTAGCAATTTACTTGACTTTTCACCCTGTATTTGAATTTCAGTGAGGTTTGTAGGAAAATCACCCCTGTCCTAATACTTTTGCACACTACAGGTAGTGTGCAAAAGTATTAGGACAGTGGTGATTTATTTTGATGCCTCATAAAAGATAAAATAGTTCATGTCCTAATACTGTATATATATATATATATATATATACTACCGGCCATAATTATTACGTCACACCAATGTTCTAAAAGAAATGATGTAATTTATACTATTTTTATTATTTATTGCCATGTGGATGATCCTAAATGAAAATAGAATGTTTCTTTTGTTATTATTACTTTGCAAAATTTTACAAGGCAAGGAAGCCAAGATGAACTCGTCTGAATCACCCTAAATTTTCTTCATTCTTTCATTGATGAAACTGCACTATAGGTAATTATTAAATATTTATAAATTTATTTGATGTACATGTTATTGTGCAATATTAACAAAAGAACCATTCTATTTTCATTTAAAATTATTCATTTGGCAATAAATACTGAAAAAATAGTATGAAATACATCATTTTTTTAAAGCACTGGGGTGGCCTAATAATTATGGCCGGTAGTGTAAATGTCGGGAGGGCATTTTTTTTTTTTAATCATTTCACCCCGGGTAAGGCGTAAATGTCACTGATGTGCGGGGGGCTACATAACTGAAAGAAAATTAATTAGAGGAGGGAGAAGAGGATTACAAACCAATTAGAAAGAAGCAATAGAAAGATGAAAATGCAGGTGTGATGACAGTTGCAAGGGGGAGAGAAAGGGAAGGATATACGGGGTGGGGGAAGGGCTAGAGTCAAGTGGTTAGTAGATGAGTATTGACATTGCATTTAAATTTCTGGAGGTTGTAGCCGTCAGGAAAGCAAGAATATGGGAGCGAGTTCCACAGGCGTGAAGTGCGAGAGAAGATGCTGCAGGAGTAGAATTGTCGTCTGCATTTGGCTAACCTGACTGTGAATGGGTGGGACCCAGTTGCCAGTCTGGTTGCACGAGTAAACACCTGTTGAGGAGGCATCAGTGACTTAAGCTCGTCTGAGCAGAAGCCATGAAAGTACTTATAGAACAGACAAAGGGAGGCCACATTTCGTCAGTGGGGAAGTGGCTGTAGTCGAGCCGCCAAGTCAGCACCTATCACGTTACTAACTCTCCTTTGGAGCCTGTCGAGAACACTGAGGTGAGCGGCAGGGGCGCCTGACCATAAATGGCAGCAGTACTCCATGCAGGGTCGAATGGTAGACTTGTATATATGCAGGATAGATTCAGACGGAAAGATTTAGCTATGGATTCGATGTTGCGGTTCCACTTGAGATCAGAAGAGAGGGTAAGGCCGAGGAGGCGCAGTGTATTGCACTCAGGGAGAATCGCTTGGTCTATGCTTATGTGAGGCAGGAGAGGTTGCCTGTGATGGTTGACAGACAACAGCTTGGTTTTGGGCGCATTGATGTTGACAAGCCACTTCTTGCCCCAATTCACCACAGAGTGTAGATCCCGTTCAAGCTGAGCAGCGAGATTATGTCTGTCCGCCATACCAGTTTCATAGCAAGGAATGGCGTCACGAAGGAGTTTTGTAAACGGATATATAAACGTCAAAAGCAGGTAAGTAATTTTAATTAAGACATCTGTAGCGTAAATATTTTCATAGCAACAGCTTTTTATCGCTGGAGCTCTGAATACATTAATTTGAGTGTTTTTTGTTGTTTTTTTGTTGTTTCTTTTTTAATCGTATCACCCCGAGCAAGGCGGTAACGCCACTGATATGCAGGGGGATACGTAATCGTGAAAAGATTGGAAAAGAGAAAGCCGGAAACCACACCCTAAACAGGAAACAAGGGATGAGCCTCTTAACCTGTTCGATAGACGTGGGTGGAGTGTGAAGCGGGCGATAGATCTATCTACTCCAATTGTTACTAAATTAGCATCTAGATCCCATCCGTTTCGTGTTGAAATAGCTAAATACAACAGTCACTTCTACACGAATAGTTTCTTTTCTCACAATTTCCAAATGAGGATTTCCTTTACGTTTATTTTCTTCCCTAATATCTACACTCTTTAAAAGTTTCAATGAAACGTCAATCTTTATTTTCTATCTTCTTGTCTCTAGTTCATCTTTTATCCTTTTCTCAATACTCAACACTCAATACTCAATACTTTTTCTCAATACTCAATACTTTTTCTCAATACTCAATACTCAATACTTTTTCTCAATACTCAATACTTTTCTCAATACTCAATACTCAATACCTTTTCCCAATACTCAATACTCAATACTTTTTCTCAATACTCAATACTCAATATTTTTTCTCAATACTCAATACTCAATACTCCTCATTTCCAGTTCTTTTCTCTCACTTTCACTTCATTTGAAGTACTAGTGGCATTCCTGGCTTGCTCAAGGTGAAATGTTTGAAACAAATGATAGATAGATAAATGGATAGATAATGGTAAGTTTGTGAGAGAGAGATAGGTATATAGAATATTCTTCCGTTTATTTACTTCCCTGATAACTAAAATGTTAAAAACTTTAAATGCAATGTCAATCGCCATTTTCTGTCTTTTTCAATCCTTTTATCTTTTGTCCTTTCTTCAATCATCTCTTATCTTCGGTCTTTTCTCTCCCTTCCACTTCCTGTAACCCCCTTGTTTGGGGGTAAAATGATAAAGAAAAAGAAAAGAATTAAAGAAAAGGTAATTATTTTGCTTCTTTTTTTTTAATCATTTCACCCCAAGCAAGGCATTCCACTGCAACTATTGCGCAGGGGGTTACATAGGGGAAGGTGATGAGAAAGAGTGACAGATTATAGGGAGTGTCAGGAAGTGGATAAGAGAAGGATGATTGTGGTCATAAAATGAGGGATCAGTTTATATATTGAATGCAATGTAGAATTGATCCCCCCACTTTATACCCACATTATAACAGTATAGTTTTTTAAACGTTTCACTCCAAGCAAGGTATTCCACTACCACTATTACTCAGGGGGTTACATAGGGGAAGGTGATGAGAAAGATTGGTTAGATATAGGAAATGTCAGAAGAGGGTGATAGACGAGTAAGGATACCGAGGATGAGGGTTGGGTAGATGGGAAAAGTGTTTGAGAGAATGGATGCGAATAAGTGTGTTAGGAGGTGTCTATTGACCTTACATTCAAACTCCTGGAGATTGTAGCTGTCGGGGAAGCAAGCATGTGGAAGGGAATTCCACAGGCGGGAAGTGCGAGAAAAGAAACTGATGGAGTAGAAATTACGGTTACATTTGATCTATTTCACTGTAAAAGGGTGGGACCTAGATTAGTACCTTTCCTAAGGGAATTTGCGCGTAAGTGAATGCAACGAATTCACTTTCACTTCCTGTAACCCCCTTGTTTGGGGGTAAAATTATAAAGAAAAAGAAAAGAATAAGAAAAGGGTAATTATTTTGTTTCCGTGAGAAAGATAAATATAGACTGCGTTGTGTTGTAAAATGTACAACTGATATACGCCATATCTTTGAACAGATTGAGATCGATCGACAGATAGACGGAAGCGAACAATTGCAGATATAAATAAACTCGATTCCATATCTGTCACCTGTCAATACACACATTCTAAATTCGAGACTAGACATGTTTCACTTCCTGCCAAATATTTTACAAACTGTTTCATGTTGAAACGCAATCCTGTGGCGAGAAGATTACAAGCTGGCCCTGCAATGTGTTGACATTAATGTCAGTTTCATATTCACCGATGCTCTATCTCTGATACTGAGCACGTTTAAAAGAAGACAAGATCACATATATTAATACAAATAACTTAACCAGAATACCTTTTCTGTCATTTTAACCAAACCTGTATAAAAAGAGGATTGCTGTCGATATAAACAATATATATAAATATTTATATATATGTTAGTCATCCACATTATATATATATATATATATATATATATATATATATAATCATGCGGTGTAGATATAGAAGAATGCAAAGGAGTATCCTGTACATACAGTAGTAGAATAACTCTCTAAGAGACCTTTAAATATATATGTATATAAATACATATAGAGCAAATATAAGAAAAAAATAGGCAGACACGTTATTTCATGGTAAATCGGAAGTAGGGGAGCTATTTCAGGCGAACCATCATCTGCTTCCGTCTTTATTGTACATAAGATTTTACAACGCACATCCGTCACTAAACACTTACAGCACCTGGTATTCTTAAGCGGTCACCCATCTAAGGACTGTCCAGGTTCGACGTTGCTTAACTTCGGTGATCGAGCGAGAACCGGTGTATTTAACGTGATATGGCTGCAAGCACCCACGTCCGTCACTAAACGCTTACAGCACCTGGTATTCCCAAGCGGTCACCTATCTAAGTACTGACCAGGTTCGACGCTGCTTAATTTCGGTGATCGAACGAGAACCGGTGTATTCAATGTGATATGATCGCAAGCCATGAGAAAGATAAGAATAGACTGCGTTGTGTTGCAAAACTGATATACGCCATATCTGAACAGATTGAGATCGATCGACAGATAGACGCAAGTGAACAATTGCAGATATAAATAAACTGCTAGATATGGAAAGACTGTAAATGTGAATCGTTTGTTTGATTGATTTGTTTTAACGTTTATCTACATTTAAAGCCTAAACATTGTTTGGATTATAATTATTTTTTCTAGAGCTAATAATGATATTCTAAATCAAGATTTACTATAACTGATGGCTAGGAGAGGAAGAAGTGAATTCATATAATTCCCAAGACAATATGTAGAAGTTACGATATCGAAAGAACTGCTTCCTTATTCAAAACCAGATTAATTATTACAGGAATAGTAGTATGTTATTCATTTATCTACATTGTCATGGAATTACCCTCTATTGTATTTTATGTAGTTTAATTATCTACATATATAAAAAGCAAGATGTTTGTGTGTGTGTCTGTCTGTTTGTTTGTCTGTATGTCTTTTATACAAATCCACAATTTTTATCCAAATCTCTCCAAACTTCAGACAAATAATATTTAGGCCTCCGGTCAGGTCAAGGGCTACGTATGTTTTCCGATTTCTCACCAATATTGGAAATCGATACTCCGATATCTGATCTGATTTAATCAAGATCAGGATTTCAGCCCTTTTATAGTGCTCTAACTTGTTAAAATTAATTATTTTAGTCTCAAACATGAGTAGATTTTCTCGGACGACTCATTTTCCCCGATATCAGAAATCGATACACCCGATATTCTATCGAATCTGATCACAAACCGATATTCAGCCATCAATATGGCTCATTTTCCCAATTTTACACCCGATGAGTTCGATAAGTTTTCATGGACTTACTTAGATTAGGTATCCTTGGACGACTTATTTGAATCCGATATTGGAAATCGATACCCCGATATCCTATAGGGTCTGATCAAAATCAGATTTTCAGCCCTTTTATTTTGGTTTTTGCTTCGGGTTTTGCTCTAAGTAGGTATAATTGTAGTTCTTAGTCTCAGGCATGATACCATTTCCTCAGAGGACTTATTTAGTCTTCAAAATTCAGTTTACAACGAAAAATACTTATTTGATATCGATACCAGGAAATCAAAATTTGACTTACATCCATTCATTTTTCTTTCAGTCTACGGTTTCGCTTTAACTGGAGACACCTGTTGCTTTTTAGTCTTTCATGCCAACGTCCAAAGAGTCTGAGCTCCAGGACAATGGATTACTTTTAAAGCTTTCATTATACCCGGACAACGCCGGGTTATACTGCTAGTTATTTATAAGCCAAGAGAAGGGCAGCTCCGAATACAAATCTGTCATGTTCAGTTTCGTTTTGGCAATTACTGCGACGATGCGTATTGCTCCCTTCAGCGGATAACATATTTGTAGGGCCTGAGCTGGTGGATGGCAGAGCCGGGTTTAAATGGGGTAACAGGAGAAAGCGTTCTAAGAGCTACAAGGGACAGGGAGACGTGGCAGGCTATGATCACCTACACCCTGAAGGTACAGTGCTCATAGAAGAAGAATTGATGTGTTTTGGTGCAATGAATAATATTGTCTCGGAATGAGAAAATAGAAAGCCGAGTTTGAATTGTTGTTAAATTCGTTGCGTTCACGAAAATACCCATGAGAAAGGTATGAATATATCACCTCTTTCTCCAGCTAGCAGGGCAGATTGAGTTTTATAGCCTTGTTTTCATCGCAGAAAGAAATGACTCCCTACTGCGGGAAAATCTGCTCCCTAATCAATCATAGATCGAAAAAGACATGATCGCTCAAGCGTGTATAACTTATAACAAGAGAGAGACACGTTTTTAGACCAACGCACGTTTAACATCTATACAAACATAGATAATTTCGCTACAATCAGGATAATTTCTGGTTTATATTCTCATTAATTTCAGTTTCTGAAAAGAAAGATGAAGAAGGAAATGTTTAGTATTTGTCTATATTTCTGAGATAAGGTAGTATTTACAGTATTTACTTAATTCGGACTATTGTCGTCATCTTTGTTGCCATTTGTACGACGTTTAATAACATAGCATTCATACATACATACATACATACATACATACATACATACATACATACAAATATATTATATAGAATTTAATAAGAGATTATATATATATATATATATATATATATATATATATATATATATATATATACTCCCAACCTCCCAACATATACCCGCAGACACATGGTCGATTTATCGCCTATAAAACCGGTTCCTTCACCGGGTCTTTCTAGTCAGAATTGTAGCGAGACACCTTCTTCTTGTTCTTGTTCTTCTTCTTCTTCTATGTACGTTGTTCTTTCAGGACGTAGGCGATCATGGATTTCCACGTCTCCCTATACCTGCTGGCACTTAGCACTATTTCTCCTATCACGTGTCTCAGCCCCCATTCTGTCATCCACCTGCTCAGGGCCTTCAAATATGTTATCCGCTGCTTTCTTCTGTCTTTTTTTCCTTCCATCTGGCCTGTTAGTATCAATTTCTCCAAGACTACCTTTCTCATTGAATGTTCCAGGAAATTCAGTTGTCTCTTCCTGATGCTCAATATTAATTTCCTTTTCGTTTCTATTCTTTCCAACACCTTGTCTTTTCTCACATGCTCAGTCTATGATATCCGCAGCATCCTTCTGTAGAACCACATTTCAGCTGCTTCAATTTTTCCTTCATCTTTGTTGATATTGTCCAACATTCACTGCCATATTGAAGAACTGGCATCACATAGCAATTCAGTACTCGCTTCTTTGTTTCTAGTGAAAGTTTCTTGTGTCTTAATACTTTACTTAGATTCTGGAACGAATCTTTCGCCATGCCAATTCGCCTTTGGATGTCTGTGTCCAACTTTCCGTCTTAAAAATGGTAATCCGTCAATAGACGTAATCTCAGGAGATCATTGTCCATCCAGAGCAGGTGTTGGAGATGTGGGAATACTCGGGTTGGTGCACTGGGTTTTTTTTTCCAGCTTTGCCTTCCTTGCACTAGCCAATCAGAACAGGAAATCTAACACTCTGATAATGTTGAGTGGTCCTCTTATTTGGCTGAATGCTAATCTACTCCGTGAGTGAGACTGAAACACTGGAACGTCTTTCTTTCTCTACTTCAAAAATTTCATAGACAGATGTTGTCATTAGTCACAATTGAATCTTGTAATTATATTTGGCGATGGCCATAATCAATAACGGGGGTCTATCATCATTAAAGAAACTTATATATATATATATATATATATATATATGTGTGTGTGTGTGTGTGTGTGTGTGTGTGTGTGTGTGTGTGCATGAATATATATTTATCCTAATGAATTCGTAACGAAGAAAATATTTACAAAATCAAAACAATAATTTAAACAGTGCACAAAATAGAAATGTATATTTATGATAAATTGTACTTTAGAACATGTACACTCTGTAACAAAAGTGACGTTTTGTAGTAGATTGTAGTTTTGACATGGTTTAATATATATATATATATATATATATATATATATATATATATATATATATATATCCAAATGCTGGAGAATTTTTGTCCTTATTTTCAACTGAAATTAAAACCAAAATACGATGATTAAACGTAATAGACACTCATTGTCTCTTATATTTAACAAGATATGTTTAGAACATATATCTACGCATCGTTTATTCAGCAATGAATTAGAACACTCTCAGCTATTGGGCGTGTATAATGATAATATACACTCTAAAAAGTTTGCCTCCTTCTACCGAGCGCCTGTAACTCCGAGGTAGAATCGCCGACTGACGCCAATTCGATCGGGTTTCAATCCTGGGTAAAAAGCAATCGGCTGTCTAACCGTACTGATGAGCTGTGATACAGCGAAACTGAACTGTCTGCGGATGACTATATATATATACATATAAGCATGCTGTGTAGATATAGACGGATCCAATGGAGTCTCCTGTACATAAAGTGGTAGGATAACTCTCTAAGAGAGCTCTAAATATATATGTATATAAATACATATAGAGCAAATACATGAAAAAAATAAGGCAGACACGTTATTTCATGGTAAATCGGGGCTATGGCCTATTTCAGGTGAACCATCATCAGCTTCCATCTTTATTGTAGAGAATATTTTACACAAATCTTATTGCTAATTCGTGTAAAATCTTCTGTACAGTTAAGACGAAAGCTGGTGATGGTTCGCCTGAAATAGGCCTAGACTTCCGATTTACCATGAAATAATGTGTCTGCCTTAATTTTTCTTTTATATATATATCACCAGATTTTTATCCGCCATGGTGTCCCATCTGGGACACGTTTAATAGGAGGAAGATTTATTTATCAACAAGGCAGTGACCCTAAACCTGCGTCTACATTTTCATGTACATGTATACGCGTTTACAAATAATAGACATATACGTATACATATTGTTGTAAATAAATAGCCGACACACCCTACTATATATAGCGAGTATTGCATTCACCGGCGTCTTGCTTCGGAGATTAGTAATGCCTTGCTTACCTCTGTCTATCAACGTATTGTACTCCCTATTGCAATAGGCCTTTCTTCTTTCCATCTACTGTCATGTTGATAGTTCTATTCCCTTAAATAAAAAAACTTTTATGTTTCAACCCTTTCTCAAGGATTAAAATACACACAGACACACACACATACACACACACAGACACACACGCACAAATATATATATATATATATATATATATAAATCTAAACTTATTTATAAATGGAACTTAGCTTGTGTGTGTGTGTGTGTGTCCGTTAACTATAGACTCTGAAACTGCTGAACCGAATTTCTTGAAAATTTACACAGTTGTACTATAAGCGTCTGCGAGTGTTCTTAGCTAGGTTTTGTGTTGAGTTACCCCCGATAAATATCGAAAATCGAAAAAATCGGGTTATAGAAGGAGTCGTCCGATTTTAATCAAATTTTATACACTCAGAGACAAAGGCATAAGAAACGATATTCAAAAGTTTCAAGGTTGCCGTTCTTAAAATAGTGCAGAAAATCGATGATATATATATATATATATATATATATATATATATATATAAGGCAAGATGTTTGTGTGTTTGTCTGTTTATCTGCCTATATGTCTGTATTTTTTCAGTCCTTTTATTTTAGTTTTTGCTTCGCGTTTGGCTCTAAGTAGATATAATTGTAGTTCTTGGTCTCAGCCATGATACCATTTACTCAGAGGACTTATTTATCCTTCAAAATTCAGTTCACGACGAAAAGAATTTATTTGATATCGATAACAGGAAATCAAAATTTGACTTACATCCATTCATTTTTCTATCAGTCTACGGTTTCGCTTTAACTGGAAACAACTATTGCTTTTTAGTCTTTCGTGCCAACGTCCAAAGAGTCTGAGCTTCAGGACCATGGATTAGTTTTAAAGCTTTCATTCTACCCGAGCAAAATTCGGGCTTTACTGGTAGTATATATATATATATATATATATATATATATAGTACTGTGCCAAAGTATTTTGCACATTACCGGTAGTAGCTGTTAGGAAACCATTCCTGCGTGAAGTAAACGTAAGAAAGCGCTTAGAATTCGCAAAACAACGCAGGGATTGGACGGTAGATCAGTGGACGAAAGTACGCTGGACAGACGAGTCAAAATCTGAACTTTTTGGCTCTAAATAGAGACAGTATGTTAGGCGGAGATCAAATGAAATGTACCTTGCAAAATGCATTGTGCCAACAATGAAGCATGGAGGTGGAAATATTCTTGTTTGGGGAGGATTTAGTGGCCAGGGAGTTGGAGACCTGAAGAAAATTGATGGAAAGATGGAAAATGTATCACCAGATTCTTATCCACCATATAGTAGGACAAGGATTTATTTATCAACAAGACAATGACCCTAAAAATACTTCAAACCTTTGTAAGAATTATTTAACTAAAAAAAGAAGAGGAAGGAAGGCTTCGGAATTTGAATTGGCACCAACAATGCCCTGGTCTCAATCCTATTGAGCATCTATGGAATATTTTTGGGATAAAAAATTTATAAATGTGATGCTAATTTGCAAAACCCACTTTTGGATCAAATACAAGCTGCTTGACAGGAGATACCATTATATACATTGAAGAAGTTTGTGACAGATTGAAGGCAGTGATCAAAGCAAAAGGCTGTTATACGAAATATTAAATTTATTTACTAACAAGTATTTTTCTTGTTAAAGCATTTGTTGAGTAAATAAAATAAAATTACTTTAATTAAATTTTTTTCTGTCAATATGCCATATAAAAGATAAAATAGTTCTTGTCTTAATACTTTTGCACAGTACTGTATATATATATATATATATATATATATATATATATAGCAGGTACGATTGGTAAATTGTCGCAATTATTTTATTATTTCAAAGCAAGAGGCGATTATTCTAAATATTAAATTTATTTACCGACAAGAATTTTTTTCTTGTTAAAGCATTTGGTGGATAAATCGAATGTAATATACTTTTGCACAGTACTGTATAAAATAATTTCTTTGTTTAAACGCTACTTGGAATGGATACGCTGATAGAATTAAACAGTATGTTTATTGGGTCCTGGGTATGACAGTAAACTGCATCCGGCAGCAAGGCCTCTGATTGGGAGGTTGTGAGGAGCATGGAACCACCTATTAATTGTTGCTATCCCCATTGACTTGGAGTGGTAGAACCTGTTCGGGTCCCAGCTATTGGCAAATAGTTAATTCCCAAACTGGTGTCAAAACAATATGAAAGTATAAATATAGACTTTTATAGAAATACTAGCAGTATAGCCCGGCGTTGCTCGGGTTCTAATGAGAGCTTTAAAACTAATCCATGGTCCTGGAGCTCAGACTCTTTGGACGTTGGCACGAAAGACTAAAACGCAATAGTTGTTTCCAGTTAAAACGAAACCGTAAACTGAAAGATGGATGTAAGTCAAATTTTGATTTCCTTGTATCGATATCAACAACGTTTTTTCGGTCCTAAACAGAATTTTGAAAGCTAAATAAGTCCTCTGAGTAAATGGTATCATGGCTGAGACTAAAAACTACAATTATACCTACTTAGAGCCAAACCCAAAGCAAAAACTAAAATAAAAGGACTGAAAAATAAATACAGGCATATAAACAGGCACCCACACAGACATCTTGCCTTATATATATATATATATATATATATATATTTATCGATTTTCTGCACTATTGTAAAAACTGTAACCTTGAAATTTCTGAATATCGTTTCTTATGTCTTTGTCTATGAGTGTATGAAATTTGATTACGTGCAATACATTTTTTAATATAAAACTAGAAGACATCTTCAGTTTTCTTAAATAAAATCAAAATCTGACAAAATCATCCTTCTCACTATAACGAAAACCTCCACCTTTTTTGGCAGTAAATAACCCACAAACGTGTTGATATGCCATCAAACAAAACTCAAACTTAAACAGTATATTTATTTATTTATATCTACCGCCCCCAACATTCGAGAAATTTTGTGTGTTCCAAAGGAGTTTTCGGAGTTTTTATGATACGTGGCCGAGTTGTCTAAGGCAAGTCAAATTTAATGACAATATTGCCTTGAGGATACAGGTTCAAATCGTACCGGAGGCACATATTTTCTAAAAAGACTTCCTCAATATTCAAACAAGTAAATGAAAATAAATAAGTATAAAAAAAATCTACTCAAATAAGAGTATCCATCAAAAATAAGGTTTAAACAAATAAATTTAAAAAATATGTTTGGCTTATATATATATATATATATATATATATATATATATATATATATATACTAGCAGTATAGCCCGGCTTTGCTCGGGTGTAATGAAAGCTTTAAAACTAATCCATGGTCCTGGAGCTCAGACTCTTCGGACGTTGGCACGAAAGAATAAAAAGCAATAGTTGTTTCCAGTTAAAGCGAAACCGTAGACTAAAAGAAAAATGAATGGATGTAAGTGAAATTTTGATTTCCTGGTATCGATATCAAATAAGTTTTTTCGTCGTAAACTGAATTTTGAAGGCTAAATAAGTCCTCTGAGTAAATGGTATCATGGCTGAGACTAAGAACGACAATTAAACCTACAAACCGAAGCAAAAACCAAAATAAAAGGGGTGAAAAAATTAGACATACAGGCAGATGAACAGACACACACAAACATCTTGCCTTTTATATATATATATATATATATATATATATATATATATATATATATATATATTATCGATGTTCTGCACTATTGTAAGAACTGCAACCTTGAAACTTCTGAATGTCGTTTCTTATGTCTTTGTCTATGAGTGTATCAAATTTGATTAAAATCGGACAACTCCTTCTATAACCCGATTTTTTCGATTATCTATTTTCGATATTTATCGGGGATACCTCGACACAAAACCTAGCTAAGAACACTCGCAGACGCTTATAGTACAACTGTGTAAATTTTCAAGAAAATCGGTTCAGCCGTTTCGGAGTCTATAGGTAACGGAAACACACTCACACACAGTCAATGTTCCATTTATAAATAAGTTTATATATATATATATATATATATATATATATATATATATTGTAATAGTTGTTACAATGGTTTATAAATTCATAATATCACTACACAAAAATTTTGGCGTTTCGAAGCTAACCTTTTTTTTAGGTGCTTCTCATCGGGTGATCCAACTTCATCATGTTGAACCGCATGCAAAAATATTGGAGAAACAGTTATAAAGAATAAGATTTATTATTAAAAGCGTTAGTCACTCACTCACTTATGTACTTATGTAGTTAGTTTCCCTTTTTGGACTTCGCGTATTTTGATGTAGTTTTTTTTTTTTCAACTGAACCAAAATTGATTTTTTTTTTTACAAAACGTAGCTTAGGACGTGTTCTATCTAACTCTGTAAACTGTTTAAAATTTGGTTGAGAACTGAATTAGTGGGGAAGCTTAAAAGCTACCTACATTTCACATATCGAAATTAAGAATATATTCGACTGCTACCGTGGTTGAATAATTGATGCTTATTAAAGAAATAAAGTACTAACACACAAGAAAATTTCACTAGAAACAAAGAAAAGAGTTCTGGATTGCTATGTGATGTCAGTTCTTCAATACGACAGTGAATGCTGGACAATATCATCGAAAATGAGGACAAAACTGGAAGCAGCAGAAATGTGTTTCTGCAAAAGGATGCTGCGGATATCGTGGACTGAGCATGCAAGCAACGATGAGGTGTTGGAAAGAATGGCAACAAAAAGGAAATTAATATTGAGCATCAGGAAGAGACAACTGAAGTTTCTAGGACACGCACAGAGGAAGGAGAGCTTGGAGAACCTGATAAGGACTGGCCAGATAGAAGGAAAAATAGACAGAGGAAGGCAATGGATAACATATTTGCAGGGCCTGATCAGATGGATGACGGAACGGGGGTTGCCAGGAGTAACAGGAGCAAAAATGCCGCAAGGGATAGGGAGACGTGGAGAACAATGATCGTCTACGTCCTGAAGGGACAGGGCACATAGAAGAAGAATATATATGCTGTTTATAAGAATTTATAATGTGGATATAAAATGGGGGATTAATTCTATATTATAATCAATATATAAACTGATCCCTCATTTTGTGGCCATGCTAGTTTCTATACATATATGTTCTATATTTATGGGCTTGAGCTAGTGGATGTCAGAGCTGGGTGTGGGTGGTGTAACTGGAGAAAGCGTGCTAAGAGCCAACAGGGATAGGAAGACGTGCAGAACCATGATTGCCTACGTCCTGAAGGGACAGGGCACATAGATGAAGATGAAGAAGATGTGTAAATAAACACATATCAGTGTCCTTTACATCCACACGCATGCGCACATACTCATGCACAAATTTCTTGCGATTGTCATGTTCGATATCGAGGTGGCAGATATCATTAAAGAAATGAATGTATATATCGATAAAGATTATATATATATATATATATATATATATATGAAATGATTTGTTTGAACATTATTTTTTATCGATACTCGTATATAATCAAACAGTATTATATACTAATTTCTATCGGCCTGATTAAATTTTTGTTATGAAAATGTGTGTCATTCGGCAGGATTCGAACCTGCGACCCTTATCCACATCGGGGAAGCCACCATATAATCATAGACCTCTTGATTACGAATCACGATCAGTCTTAACGAAGTCAAATTAAGCCTATAACACATTTTTCGAATTCATCGCAAACAACCATATCTGCTCTGAAATGTATCGCAATGTCAGCAAATGTAAACATGTTACGGAAATTAACAAAGATTATTTAACGAAACTGGTTTTTTCGTAACAAAAAATTTATAGTAAATAAACAGAACGGTAGAAATAAATATATAATACTGTTTGAATAAAAAGACAGAATATCTATTTTAATATGAGTAACGATAAAAAATAATGTTCAAACAAATCATTTCAAATTGTCGGTTGTTTATAACCAGTTTCGTTAATCTTCGTTAATTTCCGTACTATATATATATATATATATATATATATATATATATATATATATATATATATATATGTAATCATATGTATACCTTTATATGTTCATGTATTCATGTTTAGAACATTATATATATATAGATATATCGATAAAGATTATATATATATATATATATATATATATATATATATATATATAATCCTATGTATACCTTTTTATGTTTATGTATTCAGGTTTAGACAAATATATATATATATATATATATATATATATATATATAAGTGAATATGTCCCATATAAATACCTCCATTAGGTTGTTTAGTGAATTACTTCAATTTTCTGTTTCCATTCATATCGTACAGATAAAAGCCGAACCAGGCATCTGTTCGATTTTGCTCAATTCTTTTGTGACAAAAACCTCAGAAATAACTTCTTTGAAATCTTTGATACAAACAATGGCTACGATAGAAACTCCGTATTTTTTTTTTTTTGTCTTGTTTTTTTATAACTTCATCTTTTTCTGTTTATTCAATTTCTGGTTGTAGTTTCCAAGGTATGTTGTTTGCGCTGTGGTTGAACAAGGGCATTAATGAAAAAAAATAGAGGAAAAGAATTAAAAAAAAAAGACTCCAAAATACACAAACATACCAAACATCTACAGAATCCTATGCAGTTTTCGGATATGTAGAACATAGGGCTGACGGTCAGGAGGAAGATTAAGCTGACTTTAGTCTATTCTTATTTAATTTTAAATTTATTATTTAATTTTCTGATATTAAATTTGATTTGGCAAATAAAACATAACCGTCCATTGGTCATGTCTCTCTCTCGCTCTCTCTCTCTCTTTCTCTCTCTCTCACACACACACACACTCTCTCTCTCTCTCTCATACTTTTTCGTTTTTTCTTTGTTTCTTTCTATCTATCTAGCTAGATCTGTCCATTTCTTTCTTTCTTTCTTTCTTTCTTTCTTTCTTTCTAGTCAATCTATTCATTATCTATCTATCTATCTATCTATCTATCTATCTATCTCAGTCTGTTCCTATCTATCTATCTATCTATCTATCTATCTATCTATCACGACAATCTCTTCATTATCTATCTATCTATCTATCTATCTATCTATCTATCTATCTATCACGACAATCTCTTCATTATCTATCTATCTATCTATCTATCTATCTATCTATCTATCACGACAATCTCTTCATTATCTATCTATCTATCTATCTATCTATCTATCTATCTATCTATCTATATGTACTTGCAAGTAGAAATTGACATCAACATTCAGAAGCGACTGTCTGTTTCATGCTAATCACGATCGTCAGACCCTCTACGCTGTCTTTTTTTTTTTTTTGTTTTTTACTCGACTTTTATAAATAGATGTCAGTAATGCATTGCGGTTAGCATATTGTATTATTTTCAAGGTTATTTTGGTAGGTGTATTTTGTGAGTTTGTTTATCATCACTTTTTGTCTATTTATTTTTATTTATTTTCAAAGAAAATTCATGTGCCTTCCCTAAAAGTTGATTTCAGGCAACATTCACATAAGCACCAAAGACCACAAAAAAGGCATAAGGAAGCGAAGCATCACAGTGTTCAGCTAACAGT
Source organism: Ascarosepion bandense (assembly GCA_037127315.1). Classification (NCBI taxonomy): domain Eukaryota; kingdom Metazoa; phylum Mollusca; class Cephalopoda; order Sepiida; family Sepiidae; genus Ascarosepion; species Ascarosepion bandense. Next base: position 1,179,576 of record JBBBDQ010000489.1, read on the forward strand.
ACAGGTTAACACATAAAAAAAACACACGTTGGAAAATATAGATTAAACCCATAGATAAATACATCCCTACGTCAGGCACTTTCCACCACATATTCTACAAAAACATAGTAAAATCAGCTACAGTTTCACCGAGAACATGTCAGAAATAAAACAGCTCAGCAGAAAAACAATCAACAAACCACTTGAATAAATTAAACCGAAGTGCAAATGCAGAATGCAGAACGAATGTCCTTTAAACGGCAAATGCTAGCAGAGCAGTGTACTATACAAAGCCACTGTAAAATCAGCAGATAACGAAAAAAAATATTAAGTAGAGTAAGGAAACAAAGAAACTACTTACACGAAACGTCTTTTACAGATAGTAAATGCGAAAACAGCACAACGCTTTCTAAATATATCTGAAAAGTTACAAACAAAAAAACAACGCACATAAAAAATATGGAAAATAAAGAAAGGTTCATCAGGCTGCAACAATCAATCCAAAAAATATAAACTCTACCTGGAAAAAAATGGCTAAAATTAATAATTAAACGATAAGAAATCATCTCATAATGCAGATGTGAAAACAAATTTTTCTTACGTTACTTCAAAATCGAAAACTGAAAACGAAAGAGAATAAAAAAATAAATAGAAGAGAAGAGAATAAATAAACAAAAAGAAAGTAAAATAAATTTAGACAAATAAATAAATAATGACTACAAAAACAAAATATACAGATTGTTATGTATCTTTGAAGAACTTGAGAAAACAATCAAAATATAAGGATCTTGTAGTAGAGCTCTAAAAATGTGGCGGATTAAGACATCGCTAATTCCAGTTGTGGTTTGAGCAATCGGGTCTATAGTAAAAGGTTCTGATAAACTCATTAAAGAGGTTCCTGTTAATCCATGTCTGAAAGAAATCGAAAAGATGTACTCACAAGTTCTTCTCACACATTTTTAAGAGCTTTATGAATATTTTGTGAGATTTTAGTTTGTTTTGAAGTCATTTCTGATCTTAAGTCTCTGGTTTGAAGCCGGAAAGAAATATGTATACAAATAATTTATAATAATAATAATAATAATAATAATAATAATAATAATATATATATATATATATATATATATATATTACGACAATCTCTTCATTATCTATCTATCTATCTATCTATCTATCTATCTATCTATCACGACAATCTGTTCATTATCTATCTATCTATCTATCACGACAATCTCTTCATTATCTATCTATCTATCTATCACGACAATCTCTTCATTATCTATCTATCTATCTATCTATCTATCTATCTATCACGACAATCTCTTCATTATCTATCTATCTATCTATCTATCTATCTATCACGACAATCTCTTCATTATCTATCTATCTATCTATCTATCTATCTATCTATCTATCACGACAATCTCTTCATTATCTATCTATCTATCTATCTATCTATCACGACAATCTCTTCATTATCTATCTATCTATCTATCTATCTATCTATCTATCTATCTATCACGACAATCTCTTCATTATCTATCTATCTATCTATCTATCTATCTATCTATCACGACAATCTCTTCATTATCTATCTATCTATCTATCTATCTATCTATCTATCTATCTATCACGACAATCTCTTCATTATCTATCTATCTATCTATCTATCTATCTATCTATCTATATATATATATATATATATATATATATATATATATATGATTAGAGGAAAATTTCATAAAGCCATTTGAGACCTTAGGTCTCTGGTAGTGACCCGGAAAGAAATGTGTATACAAATGAAATCATAGAAAATAATAATAATAATAATAA
>JBBBDQ010000490.1:0-20000 GCA_037127315.1 Ascarosepion bandense
GATAGATAGATAGATAGATAGATATGAAAAGACTGCTATACATATTATTGAAATGAAACCAAATACGTATTTAATTTATTGTTCATAAAATATTTTTCAAGCATATGGTAAATCAAATTGTACGGCTTGAATAGATATCTTTACCTACACAATATATCAGAAGAGAAACTGAAACATTTCTCATACGCCAAGGAAAAATAATTTTTTTCGGAACGACAATTTATATATATATATATATATATATATATATATATATATATATATATATAGTTTAGGATAGATTATCTTTTCTAGTGCGAGGAGATAAAAACCATATTTGATTTGTAGGAATGTATGCTTTATTTTCACGCATGAGGCGCTTAAAGTCTTGCCTGTAGTTATCTACACACACACACACACACACACACACACACATATATATATATGTATATATATATATATATATATATATAAATACGTTTAGAATTAAATATTTCCTCATTAATCTTGCAAAAGTATCTTTACAAAAAAAGGTGATCTTGAAGCAAGTTGTACAACAAAGAAAAGAAAAGGTAGTAGATGAAAATGTGCATGTAAAAAGCGGAACAATGCTTCGTTTCGTTTCATTGTTCTTCTAGTCTTTTTTTTTTTTAATATTTATCTCTCATTATTTGCGTTTCGCTATTTCGGTAAAAAGAAAAGGCTTAATAGCATATATTTTGAAAAGGTTATTATTTTGTGCACTTTACAAAATTGTTTCCCCCGTTTTCTATCTTAAATCTTAGCTTTGAATAAATGTCTGCTTCTTGTTGTGCAAGAGGTAGTGTTATAGAAAATGATATGTTAATAATTTTCAGCAAGCAAGGTTAACTTTGACCAGGAATAATGGCGAAACGGACTTGACAGTGGCGAACTAAAAAGTGAATTAGCATAGAATAATATTTTAAAAAAATAAAAATAAAACAAAATCAAATGAGAAAGAAAAACAATCATGAATAAAAAAAAAAATTCGAATATGCAAAACTAACATGGCGGTTGGCAAAATATGATGACATATGTCAGAAAAATAAAAAAAGAGAAATTATGAGAATAACTTGAAATATCTGTCAACCCATACAGTAAATCAGTTCTGATAGAATAAGAAAACCTACTGATATTCATTATTAGCGATCACAGTCTTTGGAACTTAAGATAGATGGCACTGTATTAATAGCAGACAAAGAAAACTACAAGTATTTTAATTATAAGTAGTGAAGAATGAGAGAATTATATATTCTAGGGACCAACAGAATATAATTGAACACTAAAAGAATTTATTCCTGTCGAAGGCGAAAAAGAAAACGCAATGATTTCAGTCGAAGCTCGAATACAAAAACAAAAATAAACAGTGTATTTTAAAAACAATCCGATTTTCAAGGTCACGAAATATAAACAATATCATATAATTTAATTAACCCTCTAGGGCCATTCGTATCATATTTGATACAGTATTTCCCTATAAGGAAACATTTGGTATTTCCCTATAAGGAAACATTTGGTATTCATTGACTGAGCAGTCAGTACTGCTTTCATTTGAAATTTATAAAATATTTCTCTTAAAAAATTTTTCAGGAAAATATTTCTTTCAAGGCTTGTTTTCATACTGTATCAAATATGATACGAATGGCCCTAGAGGGTTAATAATATAATATGATTAAGGCTTCTACTTGTCATAAAGTGGGGGATCAGTTCTATATTGTTATGAAGTAATAAACAGATCCCCCACTAATATGATACGAATGGCCCTAGAGGGTTAATAATATAATATGATTAAGGCTTCTACTTGTCATAAAGTGGGGGATCAGTTCTATATTGTTATGAAGTAATAAACAGATCCCCCACTAATATGATACGAATGGCCCTAGAGGGTTAAGGCTTCTACTTGTCATAAAGTGGGGGATCAGTTCTATATTGTTATGAAGTAATAAACAGATCCCCCACTAATATGATACGAATGGCCCTAGAGGGTTAAATTATTCGGTCAGAAACGAACATAATTTACATCAAATTATTTCGGGTTATAAAACAATGATTAGAGGAATTAATTACATTTTAGTAAGCCGACAAGAAATATGTTTTGGTTGTCGGAAACAATGAAATAAACAGGCATTGTGTCAGAGGTCAAAGTAGCAAAAAATTTGAACAATGAAATAAACAATAATGTGATTACGTGAAAATGTAAAAAGGAAAAGACCACAATTGGTGATTAGGTCTGCTCTGGAGTGACGTAATTGGGTGAAGCTCAACTTATATATAAAACCGGATTTTCCCGGGTCGACTCAGACAGAGGAGACGGCAGACAAGCTCGAGACACGAAGAGAACTCGAGGAAAGACAACTCCACCCGTCACACCCTCGTATGTGCGTGCTTCCTCTGACTACTCCTATACACACAATTTTCATATCACAGAGAATAAACTGAATATATTTTTATACACACGTCGTTCGTTGTCATATTTCAAGCCGATTATCAACATTGGTATGCAGGTTATACAGCATACGTCGTTCTGGTATATGTCACTGGTATACCACGTATATTGAATTGGTATACGTCACTGGTATACCATAAAAAGACTAAATATCAGCTGCATAAAACAGAATGTATGGTTCGTAGCAAAAGGATCAGCTTAACAGGCAAATTACAAATTAGAGATACCAAAATTAAGTAAGTACAACAATTTATATATCTAAAAATAATTTAACAGGAGACGGAATATGCGAGACGGAAGTCCGAAGGTTTACTGGGATAAGGAAAGGTGCTTTCAAAAGCTAAGTAGAGTATTAAGAAACAGCAAAATATCATTAGAGCTAAAGAAAAGAGTACTCAGTTTTTACGTCATATCAAGCCTCCTACATGGAACTGATTTTTGGACAATCTTTTCACAGAGGTAGAAAAGACACGAAACAATAGATATATGGTTCTACAGAGGGATGCTGAGAATGTCATAGACCGAACATTTGAAGAAAGACGAAGTTTTAGATAAAGATGAAAACAAAAAGTACACTTATACTTAAAACTAGCAATATAACCAAGCGTTGCTCGGGTGTAATGAAAGCTTTAAAACTAATCCATGGTCCTGGAGCTCAGACTCTTTGGACGTTGGCACGAAAGACTAAAAAGCAATAGTTGTTTCCCGTTAAAGCAAAACCGTAGACTGAAAGAAAAATGAATGGATGTAAGTCAAATTTTGATTTCCTGGTATCGATATCAAATAAGTTTTTTTCGTCGTAAACTGAATTTTGAAGGCTAAATAAGTCCTCTGAGTAAATGGTATCATGGCTGAGACTAAGAACTACAATTATACATATTTAGAGCCAAACCCGAAGCAAAAACTAAAATAAAAGGGCTGAAAAACTGATTTTGATCAGACCTGGTAGAATATCGGGGTATCGATTTCCAATATCGGTGTCAAATATGTCATCCAAGGATAGAACTGCAACCTTGAAACTTCTGCATATCGTTTCTTATGTCTTTGTCTATGAGTGCATCAAATTTGATTAAAATCAGACCACTCCTTCTATAACCCGATTTTTTCGATTATTGATTTTCGATATTTATTGGGGGTACCTCGACACAAAACCTAACTAAGAACAGTTGCAGACGCTTATAGTACAACTGTGTAAATTTTCAAGAAAATCGGTTCAGGCGTTTCGAAGTCTATAGGTAACGGACACACACACTTACAGACACACACACACAAATAAAGTTCTATTTATAAATAAGTTTAGATCAGAAAAGGTAGTTGAAATGTCTAGGGTAAAAAATGAGGAAAGAAGGCTTAGAAAATGTGAAAAGGCTGAAGGCAAAAGTGGGACAGAGGAAAGCAGCGCCTTTTAGGATGTTTGGGCAAATGAAAGTTTAGGAGAGATAACAGAAAGACTGAATTTATGAAGAGCTACAAAAGACAGAATACTTTTGCGAGTCATGATCGCCTACGACCTGGGGGGGGGTCACGGCACACGAAGAAGATCTTAAAATGGGAAAATTTTAAAATACCCGAGAAGTGTTCTAACAAAGGACGGAAAGTTCGACACTGAGACGCCTAAGGACGCATTCCAAAAAACTGAGTAGTGAGAGACAGGAAAATTTGGAAACAAAGAAATGTGCACTGAACTGTTACATGATATCTGCCCTTCTATATGACAGCGAAGAACAACAAAAAGAATTAAAAGAAGGAGAAAAAGAACAAGAACAAGAAGCAGAGGGGAAAAAAGAAGAAGAAGAAAAAGAAGAAGAAAAAAGAAAAAGAAGAGGATGAAGAAGAAGAAAAAAAGACGAAGAAGAAGAACAAGAAGCAGAAGGAAAAAAGAAGAAGAAAAAGAAGATGAAAAAGAAGAAGAAAAAGAAGAAGAAAAAAGAAAAAGAAGAAAAAGAAGAAGAAATGAAAAGGATGAAGAAGAAGAAAAAAGATGAAAAAGAAGAAAAAGAAGAACAAGAAGCAGAAGGAAAAAAAGAAGAAGAAAAAGATGAAGAAGAAAAAGAGGAAGAAAAAAGAAGAAAAAAGAAAAAGAAGAAAAGAAGAGGATGAAGAAGAAGAAAAAAGATGAAGAAGAAGAAAAAGAAGAACAATAAGTAGAAGGAAAAAAAGAAGAAGAAGAAAAAGAAGATGAAGAAGAAAAATAAGAAGAAGAAAAAGAAGAAAGAAGAAAAAAGAAGAAAAGAAAAGGATGAAGAAGAAGAAAAAGAAGAACAAGGAGCAGAAGGAAAAAAGGAAGAAGAAAAAAGAAAAAGAAGAAAAAGAAGAAGAAAAGAAGAGGATGAAGAAGAAGAAAAAAATGAAGAGGAGAAAAAGAAGAGCAAGAAGCAGAAGGAAACAAAGTAGAAGAAGAAAAAGAAGAAGAAAAAAGAAAAAGAAGAAGAAAGAAGAAAAAGAAGAAGAAAAGAAGAGGATGAAGAAGAAGAAGAAAAAAGATGAAGAAGAAGAAAAAGAAGAACAAGAAGCAGAAGGAAAAAAAGAAGAAGAAAAATAAGAAGAAGAAAAAGAAGAAGAAAAAAGATGAAGAAGAAAAAGAAGAACAAGAAGCAAAAGGAAAAAAAGAAGAAGAAAAAGAAAAAGAAGAAGAAAAGAAGAGGATGGAGAAGAAGAAAAAAATGAAGAAGAAGAAAAAGAAGAAAAAAGAAGATAAAGAAAAAGAAAAAGAAGAAGAAAAAGAAGAAAAAGAAATAGAAGAAAAAGAAAAAAGAAAAAGAAGAAGAAAAAGAAGAAGAAGAAAAAGAAGAGGAAAAAGAAGAAGCAGAAAAAGAAGAACAAAGCCATTTGATGTAACATACTTCATTTTCAAATATCGCTTGCAAACAAATTTAATATCGTTGTCTGAAGACACGAGGCTGCTGTGTAACGAAACGTCTAACCGCAATATGGCAATAACAAAATTTAGAGTATATTAATAATAAATAGGTATTTCATTTCACCGACACGCTGTTTATATAACCATTGATATGAGGGATAGAATTTATTAAACAAATATGTGGAAACGTTCAATCTATGGCGATTACTTGTTAACTCTGCGTTAGGCAACTCGGATTTCCAGAAATGGGAACGTATACAACCCAATATAGAAACTCATAGTTTTACAATTATGTAAAATATTGTCGTCTTCGTGAAAAGGTTAGCGTAGCAGACAATCTCCATTACAATATACATTTAATTTAAACAGAAACTATAATTAATTATTCAATGAAAGGAACAAATAAATATATTTAGAAACAAATTCTGTAAATTGAAGGTGAAACAAACCTACACAAAAATAGAGAAAAGGTTTTAGTTATCAATATATATATATATATCTTAACTTTTTTATAAATGGAACTTTGTCTCTTTGTGTGTCTGTGTGTTCGTTCCCTATAGACTCCGAAACGGGTGAACCGATTTTCTTGAAAATTTACACAGTTGTACTATAAGCGTCTGCGAGTGTTCTTAGCTAGATTTTGTGTCGAGGTACCCCGATAAGTATAAAAAATCGATAATCGAAAAAATCGGGTTATAGAAAGAGTGGTCCGATTTTAATCAAATTTGATACACTCATAGACAAAGACATAAGAAACGATATTCAGAAGTTTCAAGGTTGCAGTTCTTACAACAGTGCAGAAAATTGATAATATATATATAAAGGCTTTCATTACACCCGAGCAACGCCGGGCTATACTGCTAGTATATATATATATATATGTATATATATATATAGCATAATGATGATCCACGTATACTGTCTTAATATGTATAGGAAAAACTACTAAAAAGTTTTAAGTTTAAAAATGTATTTTTTGACAGTATTTATTTATTTCTATTATTATATATATATATATATTTTATATTTCAGACCGGCCTCGGCCTTTCATCAGAAACAAAGGTTTTTCAAATTTAAACTAGAAGCGTTCGTCGTGAGAAGCGCCTGTCGCGTGATGTGTACATCACGTGATGTAGAAAGCGATAGAGTTTTTTGAAAATTTTTAAACGTAAACCTAACTGTAATAATACTTTTAAAAGTTGTTTTAAAGAAAATTTTATTAACTGCATCTAAAAAATGTTTAACTATTGAAATGTTTATAAACATGAAAATACCTAAGTAGTAATAGAAATAAATAAATACTGTCAAAAATACATTTTTAAACTTACAAAATTTATATATATATATATATATATATATATATATATCTGTATGTATTGGGTGGGTGTGTATATCATTCAGTAATGAATTTGAACACTCTTGGCCACTGGCGTGAGTTTACATTGGATATAACATGCTAAAATGCGCCTTATTTCACCGAGCGCCAGTAGCTCAAAGGTAGAATCGCCGACTGATGTCAGTGCCGTCGTGTTTCATTCCTCCCTTGAAGCAATCGCATGTCTAAACATAGTGATGATCTGTGATACAGCCCAACAGATCTGTCTATTGATGACTATATACACAAAAGAGACTTTTTCCTACTTGTTCTTTACTTATTCTCTCTCTCTCTCTCTCTCTCTCTATATATATATATATATATATATATATCACGAATCGTGTAAAATCCTTTGTACAATAAAGACGGAAGCTGATGATGGTTCGATTAAAATATGCCTATACTTCCGATTTACCATGAAATAACGTATCTGCCTTAATATATATATATATATATATATATATATATCCGCAGACAGATCTGTTTCGCTGTATCACAGCTCATCAGTACGGTTAGACATCCGACTGCTTTTAATCCAGGATTGAAACCCGACAGAATTGGCGTCAGTCGGGGGATTCTACCTCTGAGTTATGGGCGCTCAGTAGAAGGCGCAGACTTTTAGCGTATGATGTATCATACACCAGTAACCAGAGTGCTCTAATTAATTACAGAATAAGCGATGCGTAGATATGGATAGAATAAGTAAAGAACAAGTAGGAAAAAAGTGTCTCTAATCTAACATGGTTTACATTTAACAAGCTTCGTCGGAAATTTGTTAAAGACGAATGATTTAAAAATTCAAGATACAGTATGCTGGTTGAGGTATAGTTACATTGGTTAGAAAGGTGTCACGTGTGATAAATGAATGGGTGAATATTAAATGTAGAAGAAAAAACATTTAATGTCCATCCATTGTTTATCCCACGTGACACGTATCTGACCAATGAAACTATACCTCAATGAAGAAAATGAATTAACGAATTGCAAGAGACGAAAAGAGACAAGGGAAGAAGAAGAAGAAGAAGAAGAAGAAGAAGAAGATATACAAGAAGAACAAAAACAAGAACAAAAAAGAAGTAAAAGAAGAAGTAAAAGAAGAACAAGAAGAAAAAAGAGAAAAAGAACAAAAAGAAGAACAGGAAGAAGAAGAAAAAGAACAAGAAAAAGAAGAAAAAGAACAAGAAAAAGAAGATGAAGAAGAAAAGAAAAAGAAGAAAAAGATGAAGAAGAAGAAAAAAGAAGATATACAAGAAGAAGAACAAGAAGAACAAGAAAAGAAGTAAAAGCAGAAGAAAAAGAAGAACAAGAAGCAGAAGGAGAAAAAAGAACAAAAAGAACAAAAAAGAAGAAGAAAAAAAGAAGAAGATAAAGAAAAAAGTAGATAAGAAGAAGAAGAAAATAAAGATGAAGAAGAAGAAAACGAAGAAGATATACAAGAAGAAGAAGAACAAGAAAAAACAGGAGGAGAAAAAATTAGAAAAGAAGAAGAAAAAGAAAAAGAAAAAGAAGATATACAAGAAGAACAAAAACAAGAAAGAGAAGTAAAAGAAGGACAAGAAGAAGAAAAAGAAAGACAAGAAGAAGGAGAAAAAAGAACAAAAAGAAGAAGGATAAAAGGAAAAAGAAAACGAAGGAGAAAATGAAGAAGAAGAAAACAAGGCGAAAAAGAAGATGGAGAAGAAATGAAAAAGAAGAAGAAGAAAAAGAAAGAAGAAAAAAAGAAAAGAAAAAGATGATGAAGAAGAAAAGGATGAAGAAGAAAAAGAAGATATACAAGAAGAACAAGAACAAGAAGCAGGAGGAGAAAAAAGAAGAAAAGAAGAAGAAAAAGAAGAAAAAGAAGGACAATAAGAAGGAGAAAAAAGAACAAAAAGAAGAAGGACAAGAGGAAAAGAAAACGAAGAAGAAAAAGAAGAAAAAGAAAAGGACGAAAAAGAAGATGGAGAAGAAATGAAAAAGAAGAAGAAGAAAAAAGGAAAAAGAAAAGAAAAAGAAGAAGAAGAGGAAGTAAAAGAAAAAGAACCCGAAGAAGCTTGTTAAATGCAAAACATGTTAGCTTCAAGACACTTTTTTCCTACTAATTCTTTATTTATTCTATTCATCTTGTCGGATTCCAGTTCATATATTCAACTGATATATATATTGACTTGTGATATGCTATCATACAAACACGGGTGTCCCTCAAGGCTCTATTCTTGGTCCTATGCATTTCTCTATCTGCATCAGAGATCTTCCAGATGTAATAAGATCCCAAGTAGGCATATGCGCTGACGACACTACGGTTTACTCTCGCCTCGATCAAAAATCTGCCGAGGCTGACAAAGCAAACCTCGCTGCCAAGCTTGAAAAGGACCTCCAATCCGTGGCGGACTGGGGTAAGAAATAGCTCGTGAATTTTAATGGTTCCAAAACGAAGCTGCTATCTGTTAACTATCACAGACAATCCGGCCTACCCCCTACCCATGAATCGGGCTAGTTTCCCTGAAAGCAAAACACTGCGCCCCCTCGGGTTAACTCTCACAACAGACCACAAGTGGAATGACTATTAGAATCAACAGCTAAATCCGCTGCTAAGAAAATCGGTTCTCTGTGTAGGGCCGGGGCGTTTTTCCAGAATGAAACAATCCTGCATATATATAAATCTATCATTCGTCCGTGCATTGAATACTGCTGCCATATCTGGTCGGGTGCTTCTGCTATCCACCTAGGTGTCCTTGACAAAATCGAACGGAGAATCTGTAATGTGATTGATCCCGACTTGGCAGCTCAGATACAGTCACTTTCTCACCGGCTTCCCTGTGTCTCTTCTACAAATAATTTCACTGCTTCTGCTCCGATGAACTTAGCTCACTGGTTCCCCCTATATATGAATTTACTCAAGCCACAAGTTTAGCAACTAGGTCCCATTCTTTTACTGTGAAACCAATAAATTGTAAACGCAAATTCTACTCCAGCAGCTTTTTCTCTCGCACTTCCCGCCTGTGGAATTCCCTTCCGTTAACTTGCTTTTCCAACAGATACTATCTCCAAGAATTTAAATGCAAAGTCAATAGTCATCTCCTGTCTCACTAACCTGCATCCTCTCTCTCATGCTCCTTTCTCCGTCCACTCCACTCTCATCGGTATTCTTATCCTTCTCTGACCCACTTCCTGACACCCCCTATAACCTGTCACTCTTTCTCATAACTTCCTCCTATGTAACCGCCTGCAAAACAGTCGCAGTGTATTTGGCAAACAGGTCTTTTATTGTAAAGTGATCGATACCGTGCCGGAGGTAGAGCGTTGATAAGCATAAACACTTTGTAACTTTAACAGAGCAGATTCATGTCGACTTCAAAGTTTCGTGGGAACACCGTCATTATGTTCTCACACATCCGGGCTGGTTCGCAAACCAGCTCTGATGAGAGCTAGTGTTAATAAAATACTTCTCGATTCAATATATATATATATATATATATATATATATATATATATATATACGTACACTACTGGCCATAATTATTAGGGCACCACAGTTTTTTTTTTAAGAAATGATATATTTCATACTAATTTTAGTATTTATTGCCAAATGGATAATTCTAAATGAAAATTGAATGTTTTCTTGTTATTATTACTTTGTAAAATTTTACAAGGCAAGGAAGCAAAGATAAACTCGTTCGAATCATCCTAAATTTTCTTCATTCTTTCATTGATGAAACTGCAATATAGGTAATCACTGAATATTTATAAATTCATTTGATGTACATGTTATTGTGCAGTATTAACAAAAAAAAAAACATTCTACTTTTATTTACAATTATTCATTTGGTAATAAATACTAAAATATTGTATGAACTACATCATTTTTTTAAAACACTGGGGTAGCCTAATAATTATGGCCGGTAGTATATATATATATATATATATATATATATATATATATATATATTTAAACGAAGATTAACGAAACTGGTTATAAACAACCGACAATTTGAAATGATTTGATTGAACATTATTTTTGATTGATACTCGGATTTAAGTAGATATTCAAACAGTATATTTCTATCGGCCTGATTATTTACGATAAATTTTTGATACGAAAATGTGTGTCATTCGGCAGGATTCGAACCTGCGACCCCAATCAATAATGTTCAAACAAATCATTTCATATATATATATATATATATATATATATTAATCATCCACATACAAGCCTGTTTCACTGTATCACAGCTCATCAGTGTGGATAGACGCATCCACCTGCCTCTGGTCAGGATCGAAACTCCACCGATTTGGTGTCAGTCGGAGTCGCCACTCCCAAAGCCATCGACGCATGGAATCAGGGAAGGGAAACTTTAACGTGTTGCGTACAAGCTGTGTATGCACACGCCAGTCGCCGAGAGAACTCAACATCCACACAATCGTAATGAGAGCATAATATATTAGTCATCCATATATATATATATATATATATATATATATAGAGAGAGAGAGAGAGAGAGAGAGAGAGAGTGAGAGACAGACAGAAACAAACGCAGATAGGGGCTGTCTAGAAATAAATTTAAACTTGCGAATGTGATGAAAATTTAATATTTCTCTGTCTGTCTGTCTGTCTGTCTGTCTGTCTGTCTGTCTCTCTCTCTATCTATCTATCTATCTATCTATCTATATTAATTGTTTTATTTTTCTTCTTGTAATCACTCGTCATTATATTTTTGGAGAATATTGAGAGCCAGAAGGCAAGATTAAACAGACAATTTGGCGGTAGAATCAGCTGATCTTTCCAAATTAGCATTAAATAGCCAAAAATGGAGACTAATTAAGTCAGAGGAGGCCAAATTTAATCATGAAAAATTGATAAAAACCAGGAGCGTTGTCGTTATGTCAAAATCAACAACGAAACGACGTATAGCCGTCAGGAAAAAAACGGGATCGTTTTGTAGACTCACGTCAATACTACAGGCATTCTTGACAAGCGTTATCAGTGAATATAAAGGGTGCGATGAACAAATTGTCGTCTAAAGGACACACGAATAAAAATAACAGTGACATCTCATTTTAAAAGAAACTAGCAGTATAGCCCGGCGTTGCTCTGGTGTAATGAAAGCTTTAAAACTAATCCATGATCCTGAAGCTCAGACTCTTTGTACGTTGGCCCGAAAGACTAAAAAGCAATAGTTGTTTCCAGTTAAAGCGAAACCGTAGACTGAAAGAAAAATGAATGGATGTAAGTGAAATTTTGATTTCCTGGTATCGATATCAAAAAAGGTTTTTTCGTCGTAAACTGAATTTTGAAGACTAAATAAGTCCTCTGAGTAAATAGTGTCATGGCTGAGACTAAGAATTACAATTATACCTACTTAGAGTCAAACCCGAAGCAAAAACTAAAATAAAAAGGCTGAAAAAATACAGAAATACAGGCAGATAAACAGACACACACACACAAACATCTTGCCTTATATATATATGTATATATATATATATATATATATATATATATTATCGATTTTCTGCACTATTGTAAGAACTGCAACCTTGAAACTTCTGAATGTCGTTTCTTATGTTTTTGTCTATGAGTGTATCAAATTTGATTAAAATCGGACCAATCCTCCTATAACCCGAATTTTTCGATTATCGATTTTCGATATTAATCGGGGGTACCTCGACAGAAAACCTAGCTAAGAACACTCGCAGAAGCTTATAGTACAACTGTGTAAATTTTCAAGAAAATCGGTTCAGCCATTTCGGAGTCTATAGATAACGGACACACACATACAGACACATACACACACACATACACACAAAGACAAAGTTCCATATATAAATAAGTTTAGATTTCTATAAAAGTGTATTTTAGACTTAGTGTTTTGAACCCAGTTTAGGTGTTAACTATTTGCCCATAGCTGGGACCCTAATAGGTGCTACCACTCCAGGCTAGGGTGGACCTGGGAACAACTCCAATTAGCGGGTGATTCCGTGCTCTTCACAACCTCCCAATCAGAGGCCTTGCTACCGGATGCATTGGCTTCAACCATAGTCTCCAGACGACTTCAGGATTCTCTGCAGCTCTTCCGGGCGGTTTCCTTGGTAACGTCGGTGAAATATTTAAATTTGAGAAAAAGGTTTATATTTTGGGGGAGTATATGATACCTTAAACATTTTTCAAATTTAAAGTGAGTCTTTATTCTGATTAGTTAAATTGAACACACACAAATTTTTGTGTCTTCCCATATCTATAAATAACAAACGTATTCTTCCTTATATTTAAATGAAAATCATTTTCACAACTATAATCTAACATTGCCTGATGACGTAGTATAAATCTCGAAACATGTATATATATATATATATATATATATATATATATATATTAAATAAAACAAATTCCGATGTTCAAATTTGTTGTATGGCCATTTCTACGAGAAATTTCTAAGAGAAATTTCGCGTATCATCAGCAATAAATTGTATTATAAAAGCCAAAAACATAATGAAACAAAGATATTTTACCGGCGGAAGTTCAAAAAAACAAAATATTTATCACTGAAAATTAAAGGGATTCGTTTAGACTGTTGGTCATTCGTTGTCGAGCGGTTTAAGACGCGCCAGATTAATTGGTGGCTTCCTCTATATACATAGGTGTCGCAGGTTCGATTCCTGCCGAATGACACACATTTTCGTATAATACTGTTTGAGTATAAACAGAATATCTACTTAAATACAAATATCGATCACAAATAATGTTCAAATAAATCATTTTAAATTGTCGGTGTGTTTATAACCATTTCGTTAATCTTCGTTAATTTCCGTGTATATATATATATATATATATATATATATATATATATATATTTTAAGGCACGGGTTTTTCAAGCAAGTATTACAGTAATTTCAGGAGTATGGTGATGTTTTGATTTATAATGTCGGTTATGTCTATTAACTGGACTACACAGTTTGTTATATAGATTGCAAATGAAATCCAGTCCTTCCTCTCTAACCGCACATTAAAGGTGGTATTAAATGGGCATGCCTCCCAAAACTACCAGACGAACGCGGGCGTCCCTCAAGGTTCTATCCTAGGTCCCACGCTATTTCTGATCTACATTAATGATCTCCCCGACACCATTAGATCCCAAGTTGGCATGTATGCCGACGACACAACAATCTACTCCCGCATCGATCAGAAACCAGGTCTGGACGACAAAGTGAACCTCGCTGCCGCACTGGAAAGGGACCTCCAATCCGTAGTGACCTGGGGTAGGAAATGGTTGGTAAATTTCAATGCCTCCAAAACAAAGCTGTTATCAACTAACCACCATAGACTATCGCATCTACCTCCCATTAGCATGGGACAGGCTAGCCTCCCAGAGAGTAAAATACTACGCCTCCTTGGCCTTACACTCTCGGCGGACCTCAAATGGAATGACTATATTGAATCCATTGCCAAATCTGCTGCTATGAAAGTCGGCTCTCTGTGCAGGGCCCGGAAATTTTTCCCACCTGAAACTATTCTGCACATATACAAATCTACCATCCGCCCGTGTATTGAATATTGCTGCCATATCTGGTCGGGTGCCCCTGCTGCTCTCCTTGGGCTTCTTGACAAAATACAAAGGAGGATCTGTAACGTGGTTGATACTAACTTGGCAGACCGGCTGCAGCCGCTCTCACACCGGCGTGATGTAGCTTCCCTGTGCCTCTTCTACAAGTACTTTCATGGCTTCTGCTCCGATGAGCTTAGATCACTGGTGCCGCCCAAGCACGAATTTACACGAGATACTAGATTAGCAACTAGGTCCCACCCTTTTACAGTTAAACAAATAAGATGTAACCGTAAATTCTACTCCAACAGCTTCTTTTCTTGCGCTTCCCGCCTGTGGAACTCCCTTCCACAAGTCTGCTTTCCCGACAGTTACAATCTCCAGGTGTTTAAATGTAGGGTCAATAGACACCTCCTATCACACTAACTCCCAACTATTCTCACAACACTCTCATCTACCCAACCCTCATTCTCGGTATCCTCACCCGCCTATCACCCACCCTCTGTTATGTCCTATATTTAACCAGCCTTTCTCCTCTCTACGTAGCCCCCTGCACAGTAGTGGCAGTGACATGCCTTGCTCGGGGTGAAACGCTTATAAAAAAAAAAAAAAATCAAACTGGACATCACAGTGATCATCATCATGGCGAATAATCAAACAAGCCATTGAAAATCATCCACACCACATTCTACACAAGAGATAACTTCTTTAGTGTGTTTTTTCTGGGAGGTGTGTTTACGTTTTCTATCAACAAATAGGCCCCTTTTAAAATTTGCTTATTCAAGCCTGCATTCCTCGAAGTCGTTAATGCCAGACGCCTAGCAGTATTTGATTTTGTGCGATTTCCGTCTGTCTATCCTTAGTTTGGATGTGCGTTGTGCTGCAACTCGGAAAGACAAATTGGAGAGCCGAGTTCGAATTCCAGTTGAATTCCTTGCATTCACTTACGCGCAAATACCCTTGGGAAAGGTATTAATCCGTCTCTTCCCTCCAGATTAAATAATAAGACAGATTAGGTTCTGTAGCCTAGCTTTTAAATCGAGCATGTGAACAATGATGAGATGTTGGAAAGAATGGAAACGAAAAGGAAATTAATCCTGAGCATCAGGAAGAGACAACTGAAGTTCCTGGGACACGCAATGAGGAAGGAGGGCTTGGAGAACCTGATACTAACAGGCCAGATAGAAGGAAAAGAGACAGAGGAAGGCAGCGGATAACATATTTGCAGGGCCTGATCAGGTGGATGACGGAACGGGGGTTGCGAGGTGTAACAGGAGCAAACATACTGAGAGCCAAGAGGGATAAGGAGACGTGGAGAACCATGATCGCCTACGTCCTAAATGGGCAGGGTACATAGAAGAATATCCTTAGTTTGGATGTGCGTTGTGGTGCAATGGATATCAACTCGGAACGAGAGATCGCGGTGCCGTGTTCAAATCCCACTTGAATTCCTTACGCATAAATACCCTTAGGAAAGGTATTAATCCGTCTATTACCTCCAGTTATGTGTTAAATAATAGGACAGATTGGGTTCTATAGCCTTGTCTGGCAACCAGTCTACCGCAGAAAACAATGGCAATGGCAGCCTACTGTGGGATAATCTTCTGCCTAGTCAGTCATCTTTCAAGACATGATCCTCCAAAGCGTGTATCGCATATGGCACTTAACTGACTGACTGGATTGTTACGTGATATTTGTTATTCAAATTGGCAGCGAATCTTATAAATCATAAAGAAATTATTTGTAGCCATAGAAATGTGGTTCTACAGAAGGATGTTGAGGATACCACAGACCGAACATGGAAGCAACGACAAGGTTTTAGAGAGAGTGAAAACAAAATGAAACTTATATTTCATATCAGAAAGAGAAAGCTGAAATTCCTAGAAAACATAACGAGGAAGAAAGGCTTAGAGAATCTGATACTCACATAAAGGAGATAGGGAAAAACAACGCTGGAAACATAATTTAAACTACGACTGGGCATAAAGTGGGGGATCGGTTTTAATTGTATGAAGTAATAATCTGATCCCCAACTAATAATATTTGATATAATTATGTAATATAATCTATCTGTTCTCCGTCCAGCTATAATTTAACTGGCAGGACCGATTGGCTTCTTTAGCCTTGGCTGGCAACCAATCAACCGCAGAAAGCAATGGCAAACTTCTGTGGGATAATCTTCTGCCCAGTCAGTCCCGTCTCTTTTGAGACATGATTGCCCAAAGTATGTATCATGTATGGCATTTAACTAACTGAATATAATAGTTGGAAACATAATTAAAATTACTACTGGGCATAAAGTGGGGGATCGTTTTTTTATTGTATGAAGTAATAATCTGATCCCCAACTAATAATACATAATATAATAATATAATATAGTCTATCTCTTCTCCATCCAGCTATAAGTTAAATGGCAGGACCGATTGGGTTCTATAGACTTGGCTGGCAACCAATCTACCGCAGAAAGGAATGGCAACCTACTGCGGGATAAACTTCAGCGCAGTTACTAAAGTCTCTTTCGAGACATGATCGCCGAAAGCGTGTATGACGTATGGCACGAAACTGACTGTATCCCTAGTTCGAATCGAACCATTCTCACTTTATCCGGAAAGTAAATTCTTGATGTTATCGGTCTGCTGGGGCGATTATAGCGCGCGGAATATTTGATTAGCGCCTCGGAAACAAAAAGACTGCTTTGGGAATCCGTCGATGGTTTTCGCTAGAAGGAGTCATCTGAATGAGAGCTTGAGCGTACAAGCCTTGTTCAAACTGCTAATCAAATCAGATGATGCGCCCAGTCTCTTAAAAACTGTAAGGAAGACTCGCTTATCTAGTCTCGCATCTACGAGCTGTCAGCACATTTCAAAATACGGCAAACAGGTCAAAAAGTTCAACTCTGTGATTAAGAAATAGTTTTATTCTAGATTTCATGCTATAAATAATTAATATCTATGTAAATAAGATTAATTTAACATCAAATTTGCTAATTTTCTAAAAATAATAAGTGACATATGTATATTTTATTTTTACAAAATTTTTAAAACCGAGAATTAACTTTTGTTTACAAATGTATCGATCGCTCAAAAATAGCCGAAAAACTGAAAGACTAAAAAAAATTGAAAAACTTTAGACTCCAATCAATATAACTTCTGTTTGAAATACACCAGAGTATTTTGCTTACTGGAAATAGTAAATGTAATCATTTAGCTTCCAAGTAAAACTAAAATGAAAGTTTCAATAATTTTTTTTTCATTTTTAAAAATTCAATTTGAAAGTTAGCTATCGAAAATGAGTGTAAGTACTCACACTTAAATGAATATTGTACACACACCAAGAATTAAAAATCAGAACTTACACCACTTGGTATTCTTAAGCGGTGACCCATTTATGTGTTCACCAGGCTCAATGTTGCTTAACTTCGGTGATAGTGATATTTTTTTAATCGTTTCACCCCAAGCCATGCGGTAATGCTACTGATGCGCAGGGGGCTTCATAAGAGAAAAAGATTAGATAAGAGGAGAGGAAAGAGAAAGACGAACCAGTTGCAGGGGGTGTCAGAGAAGGAAGCAAGAGAGGGATGGAAATACAGGTGTGATGACAGTTTTTTTTTTTAATCATCTCACCCCAAGCAAGGCATTCCACTGCCACTATTGCGCATGGGGCTACATAGAGGAAGGTAAAGAGAAGGAGTGGTTAGACATAGGGAATGTCAGGAGGAAGGTGACAGATGAGTAAGGATACCGAGGATGAGGGTTGAGCAGATGGGAAGAGTGTTTGATAGAATGGGAGCAGGTTAGTGTGTTAGGAGGTGTCTATTGACCTTACATTTAAACTCCTGGAGATTGTAGCCGTCGGGGAAGCAATCGTGTGGAAGGGAATTCCACAGTCGTTAAGTTAAAGAGAAAGATATACAGGATGATGTAGAAAGAACTAGAGTCAAGTTGTTAAGAGATTGGTACTGACATTGCATTTAAATTTCTGGAGGTTGCAGCCGTCAGGAAAACAATAATTTGGAAGAGAGTTTCACAGGCGGGTAGTGCGAGAAAAGAAGCTACAGGAGTAGAATTGTCGTCTGCATTTGGTTTATCTAACTGTGAATGTGTGGGACCCAGATGCCAGTCTGGTTGCACGAGTAAACAACTGTGGCAGGGGCAGCAGTAACGTAAGTTCGACGGAGCAGAAGCCATGAAATTATTTATAGAACAGACAGAGGGAAGCCACATCCCGTCGGTGAGAAATTGGCCGGTGTCGAGCCGCCAAGTCGGTACCTATCACATTCGTATTAAATCATTTTTGGTTCACTAGTATTTTTCTACTTTTTTCGCACAAAAGTTAATGATAAGATTTTACTTGATTGGTTTTGTTGAATGCCTTTCGGAGCACGCAACAGGAAATCAAAATGGTGGCTTTTCTTCTTTCTTATTCGAATAGACGTGACCAACCGTAGATGTTTTTCCTTTCACTCACTGACTTAAAGTATTCATCAGCTAAATTAGCTCGAGTCTACGCCACGTACTCAAGTCCGTACATTTTTGTTTTCGTTTTTGACTTTTTTTTTGTCTTGTCAAAGGACAAAATGTCTTATTTAGACGTGTGGCTTTTCTTGCCAAAGCAACTTTGACAAACGTTACGCCATTGATAAGAGTTTACGGGAAAACCATCATTTTCCATTTTCGTTTGTTTCTTTTTGAAAAAGATTACACTGGCTACAAACAGTTTTATTTGCATTCTGATTACATGTCTGAGCAAAGATTTTGAAAATATATATATATATATATATATATATATATATATATATATATATATATATATATATATGCTACCGGTCATAATTATTAGGCCATCTCAGTTTTTTTCAAAATAATATATTTCATACTAAATGTATAATTCTAAAAGAAAATAGAATGGTTCTGTTATTATTACTTTGAAAAATTTTACAAGGCAAGGAAGCAAACATGAACTCGTCCGAATTTTCTTCATTCTTTCATTGATGAAACTGCAATATAGGTAATTATTAAATATTTATAAATTCATTTGATGCACATGTTATTGTGCATTATTAACAAAAGAACGATTCTATTTTCATTTACAATTATTCACCTGGCAATAAATACTAAAAAATAGTATGAAATACATCATTGCTTTTATAAAACTGGGGAGGTCTAATAATTATGCCCGGTATATATATATATATATATATATATATATATATATATATGGGTGTGTGGGTGTACGTGTGGACTTTATTCTTCCTCTATGTGCCCTGTTCCTTCAGGACGTAGGCGATCATGGTACTCCACGTCTCCCTATCCCTTGTGGCTATTCGTATGCTTGCTCCTGTTACACCTCGCAACCCCCGTTCCGTCATGCACCTGATCAGGCCCTGCAAATATGTTATCCGCTGCCTTCCTCTGTCTATTTTTCCTTCTATCTTGCCAGTCAGTATCAGGTTCTCCAAGCTCTCCTTCCTTATTGCATGTTCCAGGAAATTCAGTTGTCTCTTCCTGACGCTCAGTCTTAATTTCCTTTTTTGTTGCCATACTTACATAAGTCACTGATAAACGTATATATATATATATATATATATATATATATATATATATATATAAATATACATAAATAAATATATATATATATATATATTTATGCATATAGAGTCATCGATACTAACTACTGCTAATCTACTGTTGTAAAAATAGCTCATATATATCTATATGTATATCTATATATATCTACATATATATATATATACACACACACACACATATATATATATATATATATATATATTTGGGTGTGTGG